>JAIQCU010001553.1:0-38487 GCA_022114935.1 Leptestheria dahalacensis
TAACTACTGCTAGAGAGTTTAAAATCACAACAACTGAATTATAGCTACGTAAGTACTGTACTGTGGTGCAGAAAAGAAAGCAATCGAGGCAAACTATTCCTCGGTGAGGGTAGTACTATGTTTCCATCTATCTCTCTATCTCTCTCTCTCTCTCTCTATCTATCTATCTATCTATCTATCTTTCTAACTCTCTATCTCTCTATCTATCTATCTATCTATCTATCTATCTATCTATCTCTCTATCTATCTATCTATCTATCTCATCAGTCTATCTATTTATCGATATATCGATCGATTTGTCCATCACTTTGTCTAGGCAAGTACATATTACTCGTAAATACGATGTTAATCCATGCCGTACTGGTTTTATCAACTGCAAGCACTACTGCTATTACTCATTTATGGTATTACCATAATTGCACTAACTGTTTAATTTCAAATTAAGTTCAACGAGTGATAAATTATCGCTGATCAAAACATACTTGAAATTGTCCATTTTCTCAGCTGATAAAGTAGGAGAATCGTTTCAGACTAAGGGAATGAATCGTACCAGCCTACGCCCAGTGCAAAAACCAGCAGAAGCAGTTCAACCAGCTCAATTCTAGTCTGGTTGCTTATGTAGGCAGGGACTGCTGAAACTGCTTATATTCGCCCAAATCTAGCAGGTAGACGGTTAGGCAGTAGGTCGTTCAGCAATCAGCAAGTTCTCGACCTGCTGTTTCTTGCATTGGGCGTCAGTTGTCCAGGAATATTTTCCGCAAATTAGAACTTCTCTAACTGGATACATTAGAACTTGCTACATGACGTGACTGCGGAAAATAGACTTCATAAAAGTTGTGTGAAAAAACAAATCTTTGGATCATTAATTTTTTCGATTGATGTAAATATTTTGGTTGACCAAATTCTGTATCTATGTAGTTCCCTATACGATACTAACAGTGACTACGCGACCATATTATGATGGTCTTACCGCCATTAAGTGCCGTAGTTCTTTACCGAGATGGATACAACGACCTGATTAGAACAAGGGCTATAAAACAGGTTTTAAGAAGATACAGACAATGCAAGTCGTGTTACTTTTAAGAGCAGAACGTCAGAAACATGTCACTGGGCTGGAAACACTAACTGTCAACAGTGCTGAATAATATTCGATATATAATTTATAGTTAGACCATAAAAAAATCCACTTTATTGTTAGCAAACCTAATAAGTAAGAAGTGGGGCAAGTGTTCAGGTACACGAGACGACGAGCAGATGGGCAACAATATCCAATAAGTATTTGGGTGAGTGGGTGAGAAGGAACAAGTAAGGGAATGTAGATAAGAGATGAAGCATTTCTACATCTACAGCCCATCGTTTAACCCCAGTCATGCCACCCAGTGAGCCATTGTGATCTTAAGAAGGCCCTGGAAAGAGGTCGTCTAGGGAGATCGGAGAAATTCTCATTTAGATAAGTAATGTAATCCAGGTGGGGAATGATACGTCTACTTCAGAGGGTATACTTTGTTGACCTGGGAAGATATCGCTTACTAAACTGAGAGAGACCCAGTTCTTGAGCTTCTGTTATCAATAGTTTGGTTGACCAGAGGCACCTTAACGCAGGTAGCCAGCAGATGCATGCATATAAAACAATAGGGTTGAATAACACTTAGATACAGGAGCCTGTTTGTATCCGGGGCGATAGTCCCCAATTCCTTGTAATCGCGTCACTTTCGCCACCTGATTCTGAAGATGCTTTTTCCAGGTCAGTTTCGAGACCAGGGTAACTCCAAGGTGCTTCACATTATCTGGAACATGTAAGGGGTTCACCGTACAAGGAAAGGTGTATGTCTGTAGCTTTGGGTGCTTTCTAGTAACCGGAAGAATATCATATTTAGGTGGATCGGAAACCAACTTATTGCTGCGTCCCCTTTTCTCGAATTGCTTGAAAACTTTTCGTGCTTTATTTTGTATAATTCTAACGCTTTCCTTCACGGTAAGTATTGCGGCGCATGCCTGAATAGTGACATTTAGTGGAGTGGGAATAGTGAGGCAGTCGTTTACGTTAACATTCCATAGATAAGGTGACAAGATACCACCCTGAGGACACGACTTTTCCACACGTTTTGACACCTTTTCTCCGCAAATGTTAATGATTGCTTTACGATGAGTAAGGCAGGATCGCACCATTCGTACTAAATATCTGAGACAATACATTTCAAGTAGCTTAAATAGTATCCTTAGACGCCATGCATTATCAAAGGCACCTGTGATATCAAGAAAAATACAGAGAGCGTTGTCTTTAGGAAGGGCAGATTCAATCTGAAACGTTATATTGCATAGAGGACTTTACCTTGTAAAAACCCGTATTGACTAGGTGCCATATGCTGACTGTAGTGCTGACCTACAACATCAAGAAGGCATCTTTCGAAAGCTTTGCCTACAACGGCTAAAAGGCTTTCGGGACGATATTGACTTGGGAGATAATCGATCTGAATATTTCGACTTTGGAAGAGTTATTATTGTTGGCCTCATTCCAAGCTGTAGGGAAATACTGTAGTTGAGTTACACGAACTGAAGAGAAGCAGAAGGAAGTTTCTAACAAGAGGAAGAGATTTCTGGAGTACAATGGGCAAGAAACCGCCAGGGCCTGGAGCTTTAAAAGGTGGGAATGAACTGATTGCCTGGGTAATATCGCTTTTTCGTAACCAAAGAATTATGAAAACATAGTACTACCCTCACCGAGGAATAGTTTGTCTCCATTGCTTTCTTTTCTGCACCACAGTACACTACTTACGTAGCTATAATTTAATTCAGTTTTTGTGTTCGTGATTTTAAACTCTCGCAGTAGTTAGTTCTAGGTAATCTGGCTTTGTCTGCCGTACTTTAGATCCCATTTAAATAATGTTCAGTGAATGAATTCTCCTTTTTATTTGCTATGTGTGTTTGTGAGTAGCAATCGAATGAAGAAGACTCTAAAATTATTCATCAGCTGTGAAATTTGCAATTGAAAAGAGCGTCAAAAGTTGGGTCGACTAATGTACGACACGTGGGTACGCAGTTGAATCGACTGCAGTTGAAAAGAGCGTCAAAAGTTGAGTCGATTCATATATGACACGTGAGTACGCAGTTGAGTCGACTCATATACGACACGTGGGTACTACGCAGTTGATTCGACCGCAGTTGAAAAGAGCGTCAAAAGTTGACTCGAGTCATATACGACACATAGGTACGCATTTGATTGGTCCGCAGTTGAAAAGCACGCGAAAAGTCGAATCGACTCATATGTGACTAATAAGCGCGCATGGGATTGGTCCGCAGTTGAAAAGAGCGCGAAAAGTCGCATCGACTCATGTACGACACATGGCGGGGCGAGATGGTGGGGCGAGATGGTGGGGCGAGATGGTGGGGCGAGATGGTGGGGCGAGTTGGTGNGAAAAGAGGGCGAAGCATGCCCGGACTTGTTTGGCTCCCATGTTAAGAGATAGGACAACGATTTAACATAGAAACAGATAGGGAATTTGAAAAGGTGGGAAGAAAAAGGGGGAAAAAAAACGTGAAGTGGAAAAAAGTGAACAATATGTCTCCATGCTGTTAAGCAATGGAGACAACTAACCCAAACCACTACGAAACTGTGCTGTTTTTCTACCTGAGGACCTGGGCTGTATGTTCTGTTGTGAAAGAAGGTATGTGCTGGTGGTGTGAAAGTGCCGTCTGGTAACGTTACTGAGTTCGGTATGTGGTCGCTGCTGTCTGCTAAGGGTTTAGGGCAGTAGGGTAAGTCGTCTTCCCCAGCTTAGCGGTTGGCTCCGCCAGGTTCCTTCGGAAAACTTCACAGTAAGAAGATTATGGTAAATCTTAACCCTTCAGCCACCAAGCCAACTTGAGCCCTTAGTTATCAGGTGTTCAGCATAGATGCTCGGAATCTTATTAGGCCGCTACTTCTGTGGAAGCACCTTAAAACCTAGGTGTGTCTTTTCAAAAGCTATTTATATAACTAATGCATTAAGAGCTGTCCACCATGCTGGTGGTTTGGCGATCAGCTGACCGTAATTATCACCATGCGAAAAAGGTGACATTTCCATCGCGATTCTTCACTATATTTTTTATAGTGAAATTATAAATATGAGAAGCAGATGCATTATTTTTCGTTTAGCCTATTAGGTTTATGATATAAGGAATTACAAAAATCTATTTGTAAAAGTCGATTTATTTGCGTGACGGCCTTCTTTCAGGGGTCACCTGGTCATCTTGCATATTGCAAACCGGAGTTGAGGTTGTTATCCGTTCAAAGGTAGACGTTTTAATCTAGTCATATCTGTATCTAATGAACCTTTAGTCTTATAGTAGTAACTTAGAACCTTTAACTGGTAATATCTTGCGGAAGCAAAACACTTGTTGACGATTGTTAATTCGTAAACAAGAGTTGCAAACCGAACGAGTTGAATTGACCCAAAATAACGATGACAGATCTCGAAGAAGATCAAAACGGAAATGTTAGCATTTTCAATTAGCAGCGATTTCCTCGTAACAGAAAGTAATTAGAATTTTGAATCGTTTATGATTTTTTTATTGTTTAGTCAAGTAGCCGATATGTTCATTCTCATGGAAACGGCTGCAGTTTAGTAGTAACCTTGTCTGCTTCTATGGCTCGTCGGTCATTACGCCGTGACAAGTAAAGCTGTCTTGACCAAATTGATCTTTTTTTTTAAGGAACATAGCTGAAGAACAAGGGGTAAATTATCTGAAAATATGCTGTAAACGTATAATTCATTTATCTGGTGCGGTTTATAATGAATGTAGACGTCAGTGGAACTTACATTTGTGTCCAGTCTACAGCAATGAAAAAGGGTTCCTGCTAAAGAGAAGGTGATTACTTATTGCTTCCACATTTTCAAAGATATAGTAGCCCAAAAAATACTCAGTATAGACCTAGTAGTACTTGTTACACTTGTAAAGTTTAGTTCAAATCGGTCCAACAGCTTTGGCAGGATAAAATTCTAAACACGGTTTCCAATCACAACAGTTTCCCACCATTGCAGAACCCTGTTTGTAGACTGTGTCATGAACGTGAATAGGCAAATTAAGGCGCAGAATCATCATCCCAAATGAAATGATAATGTTGCAATCCGCTTTAATCGGAAAACAACTTCATCTTGTCAAGCAGGAATGTAGCAGGCAGTATTAGAGACGCATATTACCATATCGTATGACTTACAGATAGATTATACTTACTTATAGACAAGATAGTAGACGAATAATCAATGCGTAATAAGGAGTTTAAATGTGGAAGAACGCGAGGTTATCACACAAATGCATAACCACCTTGTGTGCGCAAGTGTATGCCATAATGAACTAGTTGTAGCCTTGGAGTGAACTTTGCAATAAGCAGGTTATGAACCTCGAAGTTTACATAAATGTTCCGCGTAGACGCCTACAAGGGTCACAAAGGGGCCACAAGTTCTGTGGAGGAACCTCAAATCCACCTGGGGCCCACGTTTAACTTTCTTTGTTGAAATAACATCAACTGTCGGACGCCAAAGCCTCTGCAGAGGTTAATGTACCTATTAGAGAAGAGGTAGTATTAAGTTAATTCAGTTAAATATAAGCTATTTTGATTGCCCTATATATTATACCTATCCTGTCATTTATTTAAATCTACTTAAATAACGCAAGAGAAAAGGGAACTGCTGGAACTGCTGATATTTGCCCAATCCCAACAGGTAGACTACGGCTAGCAGTAGGTCGTTCAGCAGGCCCTCGACCAGCTGGTTTTTGCATTGGGTCTGTACAACGGATCAACAGGAAAAATTCACTCCGCTTCGCATTTCGGCCACGCCATAATCATTTCACATAAACAACCTTGGCTTGCACGGCGTCGTCTGCTTGAATTCTGCCATAAGCCAACATGGGAACCATTCCAGGATTTCAATCCAAGGGACAATGCCTGTCTCTAACATTGTAGCAGACGAACCGAGACGAACTTGTGCATCCACCTGATGGGAGTTTTACCTGGTTAAGATGTCCATGCGATCTTCTTAAGTTATGAAATTGAAAGGGGAGGATACGGTTAAACCGTTATGCCAAGTCCGAGTCGTCGTCTTCTTTGAACCCTGCGTTGTCCGTTTTGTTAAACCGTGCTCTACAAGTGCGGGATTTTCAAAGAAGGCTGGATTCTTTATCTTTTCTCGAGTCTCATAAGTTATCAATGATTTAGTAATGATCAAGTTGGTTGCAAAAGTAGATTTTAAATTCTGCAAGCATCTGATAGCCTTTTCGTAGTTTCGCGCCTTGTATATTCACTCCTGCAACAATTTGTAGTCCTTGGTTAAATAATCAAGTTTCTTAAGACATCTTTTTATTACTACAAGTTGGATACTATCAATACGGGTTACTTAGTTACTTTCCTCTCTACCTCCGGTTTATGTACAAGTTACCTTAACAACACCAAACAATGATCGTGAATATTAACTTGAAAGAGATTCGTTTTTGTTTTCCTTTACAATGACACGACCTACTGCCAACCGTCTGCCTGCTGAATTTGGGCGAATATCAACAGTTTCAGCAGTCCCTGCCTCCATAGCAACCATAGACTGGAACTATAACTTGAACTGCTGGTATACAGACCTACCGGTTTTCGCACTGGAGACGCTCACCGTATCACGATATGATAAGGATTACAATGCAGACGTTTAGTTCCTATACTAAACCATAGTGCCCAGAAATACGAGTTTGAGTGAATTACATTCATCTACAACACTTCGTATAGAAGACTGATTTTGAATAACACTATAATGGTCGTGCTGAACACGAGAAGGTTCTACGAACTTAAATACGGTAGATCCGGTAACGTTGACAAGGCCCCATTCTACAGGAACAAGGTTCAAGTACCGCTTAAGACAGGTTTCAACAGATTATACTTGGGCCAGCAGTCCGTGCCAATGTTTACAAGTACTGATCTTCTACTGGGAATAACGTATATAAGCTTTGACTTTGTTGATCTTAATTGGATGGAGATTGGATTCAAGATTAACATATACAATTAGGCTATTCGGTTTGACTGTTAGCTTTCGTATTGCAAAGTACATCTATAGCTTAACTATCCAATCTTATGCTTTTAGCAACAAGTTTGCAACAACACTGCAGCATAAAGGCACACTGTTTAACATAACTGAACTCGTAATTATGATCCAACTAGCTACATCCCGTTATATTGCTGTTGTTATTTTCTTTATACGAATGAACATATATCGTATTATTGTTAATTTTGACGTAATTTGTTGTTAACCCGTTGCTCAAGTTTAAAGTAATTCTGAATATGTGCAGCGGAACATGCCTGCAGCTTGTCACGTCGTTCTGTCGGAGAGGGAAGAGCCGTCAGTAGAGATCAGGGTTTTCCAGGTAACCAGTAATCGATGGAATCGTCTCAGTAGAACTAGTTTCGTTCTAAGTGGGTTACAGACATAAACCTTATCCTCTTGTGGATAACACTGGAACTGAACTTGAATAATTCGTGAATGTTCAGGTTGATTCATTTGGTTAACCATCACGGTGATGACGTCACCGAGGCACTATGTTTACTCACCGAGACGTTGACGTTTTCGTTGAACTATATAAGAACCTTCGTAAAGCGGACAGCCAAAAGGCTTTACCAACCTAAGGACTTGTTCTGGAAACTTAAACGGTATACCAATAATACTAGATATTTATATTGCACTAAACTTAACCAAATCATCGTAGATCATAATGTATTATGAGAAATTTCGTTTCCGATCACGCGCTCTGTTAGTTGTAATTCTAACCGAGTTTACGATGCAAAGGATTCAGAAACGGCCATCTCAGAATGTAGATAACAATCCAACATACAATTAGTGACACAATTAAATTAATAAACTATAATGAAAATGATTATAACATGATATAGAGCTTGTGCGTTTGGAAGGATCCTCCATCTTGGCAGTCTGGCCGCCAGTTGATCCCAATGCAAAAACCAGCCGGTCGAGAACCTGCTGGACGACCTACTGCTACAACCGTTTGCCTGCTGCTGGATTTAGGCGAATAGCAGCAGTTTCAGCAGTTCCTACCTCCATAAGCAATCAGACTGGAACCAGAGCTGGTTGAACTGCTGTTAGACCTACTGGTTTTGACACTGAGTAGTTATGATTATTTAACTTAACTCGATTGGTTATCAAGGGTTGGGTTAGTGAGGCCCCCGTGTTTACTTGCTGGGGTGCTGCTTCTTCACGGAACCCTGCGTATAGAGGACAGTACGCGTAAGCTTATTTACCCTTGTGCTTGTGCAGTTTCAAGGGTAAGACGGGTATGGATTAACGAAGGTCCAGAGGGTACGGTTTAGTGCGCGAATGTCGATACTGCGTCGAATTTATAACAAGTCTTATATGACTCATTTACATACACAGTATCCTTAAAGCTGTAACGTGTACTCTTTCATATAACTACACCCTGGACTGAGTACAGGTTCTGTAATTATGATTATTAATTAATCGTAAATATTAAATGATTGTATTATTTTAAAATGTAAAATACTATAGCCATCTAATGTTGTAACATATTACTACTATTCACATGATTAATTTGACCGTTTTAATCTGTGCTGGTTGATTCTGAACATTCATTTATTTCACAGACTTGTATTCGGTTCTTGGGGATTTCTTCTTTAATGAATTGGAGCTTTGATTCTTTCAAGGGAATCCCTGACGCAGGGCTTGTGTCTCCACTGAGCGTCGTAGCCGACCCATTTGTTTCCAACTGAAATTGTGAAAGAAATTAGTCAAATAGTCTATTTGTAACTAATATTATCCAGTGGTGTGTGAGAGTAAAAATACACATTAACTAATATCATTTTAAACCTAATAGCAATTAACAGTAACTATAGATTCAAAACTTGATAAAGCAGATTAGATGAAAATTGGTACTCCATTTGGTTCCAAGAAGGACAGGGCAAGCCATATGCCGGGTAAACTGATCGTGGCCGCCGCTGGACAGCATATTCCACCAGAGAACAGTCGATCCTTTCCGCGGCCACACCGTAATGCCCAACCAGGGGAACACCGTCGCTCCACCTTAATTGAATTATTGTAATAATACTATTGAATACAGTAGTTTGAACTTTTAATCGATGATTTATCTACGTTTACAAATTAGAATCATATTTTAATTACTATAGTATCACCGCAGTTTTTCTCAAGTTATGTTAGTTATCTTAATGTTAATTAAATCAGATGGAAAACCTGCTTGGGGAGCCTCTAGATACGACATGAGAGTCGCGATACGATCACCAGTTTCGGCCAATCCTTGCCCGTCGGGCCCGTGGTAGTCGGAGTGAACCTGGTACGTACCTCCCATGCCGTAGTTTCCAACCTGAATCCATTAAGAGGAGATTAGTTCGATATAACTGAACACTGTTTATCTGATCTATATCTAGAGATATGGACAGACAGATAGATAGATAGATAGATAGATAGATAGGTAGGTAGATAGATAGAGAGATGAGAGGTGAATTGGTATAATACTTCATTGTCTATACTAATGTGAAATAACGGTTTATATTTAAAGAGACTCGAACTTATGAACCTGATAATATCAGAACCAGCAACTGATAAGATATATCGACTTGAAAATTATCTTATAAGAACGTTAGTATTCTGATATGCAAGTCTCACTAACCTATGGCCTTTGAACAAGAATGGTATGATCAAGTCAGCAGTGCTTAAGTGGGAAAATTAAGAGGTTAAAGTCATGGTTACCATATATTTTTCAGCATGTACTTCCGAGATGGCCAGCACTCCGACAACTGCTTCAACGCGCCTGGTTAGTCGATCCAGGACTGGGTTATCCGTTTCCTTAGGCCATCCGCTGTACAAGACAATGATGTATCAGTACTGAACGACGTATTAGCCGCAATATTAGAGCAAGTTCCACATTTGTCTTCAGGTAAATTATATGGTCAATTGCTGTTTACTAAATGGGTTATTAAAATAAACGATACTACATGTTTTTGTTCTTTAGTAAATTAAAAAAAAAAACATTGAATGAGCTTTGCTTGAATACGAACAGTTTAATGGTAAATAGATTTTCTTAAATAATATACAGTTGTATTGCTGGCTAGCCGCTTGGCATCCTAACATTGATTTCCTTCCCGGTAAACAAAACAGGAGAATGAGACAGATAAATTAGTATAAGAGTAGGAAAAACAATACACACAGGAATTTAGTATCAGTGTATTGTAATATAGTAGTTAGATAGTTAGAAAGACAGATAGACAGATAGACAGATAGATAGATAGCTACCTAGGTAGGTAGTTAGATAGACAGATAGACAGATAGATTGATAGATAGTTAGATAGAGAGATAGATAGCAGATGGATAGATAGGTATATAGATAGATAGATAGATAGATAGATAGATAGATAGTTAGATAGATAGATAGATTGGTAGATAGATAGATAGAGATAGGTAGATAGACAGATAGATTGGTAGATAGATAGGTAGTTAGTATTTAGTAGGTAGATAGTTAGATAGATAGAGAGATAGATAGATAGATAGATACATTAGTAGGTAGATAGTTAGATAGATAGAGAGATAGATAGATAGAGAGATAGATAGATAGATACATTAGTAGGTAGATAGTTAGATAGATAGAGAGATAGATAGATAGATAGATAGATAGATAGATAGATAGATAGATAGATAGCTAGATACATATGTAGTTAGATAAATAGGTAGGTAGACAGATAGACAGATATATGGATAGATAGATAGGTAGACAGATAGATTTTTAGGTAGATAGATAAGTAGACCAGATAGACAGATAGACAGACAGACAGACAGACAGACAGACAGACAGACAGATAGATAGACAGATAGATAATTAGATAGATAGTTAGAATAGATGGATAGATATCTTAGCATAGATATAGTATAAATGATAGATGGCAATAGATAGTATGCGGTATATAGTCAAGATAGTAGTCCTTACTGTTTCATCGACCATTTCTTGAGCTTTTTCCCAGAGCGATGCGGAGTTACCAGCCGGGTTCCCATAAATGCTGTGATATTGTCGCATTCGGCTCCAGATAGCATGTCGTGAAGGACCACAACGTAGGGCTCCATGTGATGAATCTCGGCTTTCATGGGTCCTAGGCGAAGCCACGGAGAATCATTGTGGACGTAACGGCAGTACAGGTCCTTTGTATCAGCCGGTGTCTATGCCATTTACAAAGAAACAATCGACTCATTAAAAAGCTCATAGGACTAGGAAGCATGACTATCGATAGTTGGCCGTAAATGACAAGGGGAATGTACGTTACAGAGCTGTAGGATAAGGATTAAGTAGCTAATCAGTCAAAGTTAATTGAGTGAATCACAACCTTAGGATTTACTGTAAGGCTGCAGGCATATATAGTTAACTTGCTAATTCAATTGACATAAAACAAACTCGTGTAGCATCTTCGAATAGCCAGGATTACTGTACTAAAAAGAATCTTAATAAAAACTTACGCGTGAATAACTCAGTTAAACCCCATTGCCTTTAGCTGTTCTACGATAATACTTCGTGCAGCTAATTATGTCAGTAGACTTAAGATTAATGATTTGTTATGATTGACGTTTGGGTAAATAATGAACGTAAGGTAAAATTTAACTGGTGGAACAAGTTACGATACCCGTAGCTGTTCTCCACGACAGAGTTTACCCGCCTGGTAATCTTCCACAACTTCAGCGTTAACTGGTGAAGGAATCCTGCTGTCGTGGTGTTTCTTCAGGTAAGTGTCCAGTTCTTTGAGTTTACTAAGCTGTTTCTTACTCGTAGTAGATGTGCTAATGGGTTTCATATGCGTTGTATGGTCCAGTCCAATGTAACCTTTGGCCTTCAATGTGTGATCGTGCTAAACAAAGTTGAATTTAGTTAGATATTAAGTCTTATATTAAGAAAGATTAACTTTAAGTTAGCATTTGATTCATGGAAAGTGATGGTTCTCTTACTACTATTGCACTGGAACAATGGATGAAGGTAAAATCAATGATTAGTTTGAATTAACTTAAATTGATTCGAATTTACTGTGTTCACCATAATGTAGCATCTGCGTGGCTCAATGGATAACCTAGCATTACTGGCTAGTTCACTAGTAGGGGTACGATACTAGCAACGTTAGTATGCTAGAACCTAGTTCTACTAATACGTAAGGATAACTGTTGTATGTCGAAGCCAATTGGTAACCATTGAGATTTGGTATTACGTATGTATAGAAGGACGGTGTATGAACGTACAACTTTTATGGCCGTCTTCAAAAAGTTGCTGATTTTCGATTTCTCGATAGTGTTTCCAAAGTAGCGCCATTGGTCGGGTTGCGACAGCGACCGGTCCAGAGCGGCCTGGAGAAAATCTACTCCTACGTCGAACCGCTGCTTGTTGGATGCTTCTATTCCAATCTTGGTTAGCTCCCAATCTAATCGGATGTTAATTGTAATCAAAATTAAGGTGAATGTCTTTTAACAACTGAACAGAATCCAAGGTTGTCAAATGAGGGTTCCTATAGGCAAGAGAACTGCGACATCTGCGAAGGTTTATCCAGGCTGCTGTACTACATATCTGTGCTAATAGGTCCATAGGTTTATAAGTTTAAAGGTTCTACTCCCATAACAGTTAATTTCACTTCCAGTTAAAACTAATTCATGAAATTTTTGACAGTACTTATATTATAAGTATTCATGTAGAGATAATACAGTAAGATGACTGAATCGAACCTGACAGAGGTGCAAGCACTTGGCTACGTACTTCTCGTTGTCCCAGTGTTGCTACAAGGACGCTATCTCTGGTCAACGCCGTTAGGTTGAAACGGTAGGCGCCGTGAAGTCGAGCCAGGGCGAACGAGGCGCCGTCGACGTCGCTTTCGTCGGGAATCAGCTGCGTGTGATTCCGCTCAAGAAGTGTATCTACAGTAATTCCAGTAAGATTATTTTTTAAACTAACTTGATATAATCTTATTGTTCGGAACAATACGGGATGAATCAAATCTATGATTATTGTAAGGTTATAGTAATACTTTATTATGTTACACAAACTAAAGTACTCTAGTATATTAACTGTTGCAGTGTTAAAGCTATTATGTAATCATAGTAATAATATTGGTGATCCTAGGTCATAAGGTACCCATGGTCTGCCTCGTTTGATTCTCCAGGTGAAGTACTTCCACGACTTTGTTCCAGCCCAGACCAACATGGCGGAGCAGCAGGAAATCATTGACTGGATTGTTTAGAAAATCCGCATTCTCTTGCAGATGTAGTTTCAGTTTCTTGTAGTCTGATATGTACCTGTAAATCGGTGTAATTTGTTGTATTACTTGTCATTCAGGATAGTTTCGATACCCCAGTTTTGTGTATCGATATAATCGAATACAGTATAACGATATCGATATACTCTTATCTATCTATCTGTCTATCTATCTATATATCTATCTATCTATCTATCTATCTACCTATCTATCTTTCTATCTGACTATCTTTTTGCCTATCTATATCTATCTATCTATCTGTCTGGTTGCCTATCTGTCTATCTACCTATCTATCTATCTGGCTATCTGTCTATCTATCTATCTATCTTTCTATCTACCTATCTGGCTGTCTATCTGTCTATCTACCTATCTATCTATCTGTCTATCTATCTATCTGGCTGTCTATCTGTCTATCTATCTATCTATCTATCTATCTATCTATCTATCTATCTATCTATCTATCTATCTATCTATCTATCTGTCTATCTACCTATCTACATACCTATCCACCTGTCCTTATCAATATTATCGATACAATACGTTGAGGTCAAAAAGCATCTATACATCGAAATTTTGAAATCAATAACGAAGTACTATTAACTTCATTAACACTCGAATTAATAACATTAAAGTCACACTTACTCTGAAAGAGTATCCTGAAGTTTTCGACTCATTTCCAAGACTTTTTCCAGTCCGTCAATGGCTTCCCTTTCATGATAAAACAACTCCCGCATTTGAACGTAAGACGTATGAAGATCATGGCCGCCGAAAACTCGATTCACGTTAAATATCAATAAAATTAAACTTAATGTTGACTTCATTACTCCGTTCCTGCTTCCACTTTGAATGAGGAGGAAAACAAGACTGGAAGCGAAATAATCGAGTGGAAAACTATAGTCACATATGGCGGAATATCCGGAGGGTCTTTAAACTAGGAAACTAGTCAGTCGTTTAGCTATGCATGTAACCGGATGATTCGCATTGGTTTCGAACCCTTAAACATAATTGCACGAGGAAAAAAGCAGAAGAACGGAACGGACATCGACTTGTACGAAAGGGGGCTGCGGTTATCTGCACAAATGACCGCAAGGCATAATTTACCCTGTGCCTTGAATTATATCAAGGTCGTCTTCAACAACAATATACTCTGCATGTTAATTTGATAATAGTACACTTGATTATGTTAAATTCACTATAAGTTAATTTTGACATCATCATAACCAATGAGATTTGAGAGAAAAAAATGATGAGATAAATTGATGACATTGATCTGACATGAAATTGATCTGTTAGTGCCACACCATACTGGTCCTTTAATTTGACATTAAATTTATTGACAAGTTAATTTGACTAATGTGTTAGACATTATTGATTAATTTGACCCGTTGACATCGCTGTAATTTGACTACTTGACATTTTTTAATGGTAGTGACTTACAGCCAATTAAAATTAGGCTTAGAAAGAGTCATCGATTATCCCATAACAGTTAAAACTGACATCTTTGGCTAATAAGCTAATCGCCAGGTTGCCGTGTTGCTATTGGAGCCCGTTATTCATTCAACAAACTTTACTTTCGCCAGGTAAAACTACAGGTAGACGAAAAGGTAGATACATAGCTAGATCAGATAGCTAGACGGATGGATAGATAGATAGACAGATACATAGATAGAGATAGATAGATAGATAGATTGTGGGTGGATGGATGGATGGATAGATGGATGGATGGGTGAATGATGGATGGATAGATGGATGGATGGGTGGATGACGGATGGATGAATGGATGGATGGGTGGATGGATCGATGGATGGATAGGTAAATAGATAGGTAAATAGATAGGTAGATAGATAGGTAGATAGATAGATGTCGGATGGATGGGTACTTAAATGAACGGATAGATGGATGGATGGATGGATGGATGGATGGATGGATGTGATGGGCGTATGGATGGATGAATGGTTCCACATATGAATCTGACAAGCCCATAAACCGAACATACTTGCACTAAACGCTCACAATTCTGGTCTATTGGTCAAACCTGGCTGCAACGAAAACTAAAAGATCCGACCAACTAACTAACTAACTAACTAACTAACTAACTGACTAATCAGAAGATAAAAACAAACCGCACGAAACCCGGAAACCCAAATGTATTCAAAGTAAAACGCGAAAAGTACGAAAAGTGCACACCGACATTAAACTGTATAATTAAACACTGTCCAAATTAGTACGTATCGTTATAATCGAAGAAGACTCCGGGCGAATTAGCGCGATGTAGTTTTCAATCGCTTCATCGAATCTAAGGCCAAGTCAAAAGTAATCGAAAACCACATCACAATGATTCGCCCGACTGTTCCGCCGTCCTGCCAAGTTCAACTGCGAGTGACCCGTCCGAGTCAATGGCACTACTCATTTGAATAGCCAAACAGTGAGAAACACAGTTTATGCCCCGGTGAAACCCAATACAAATCGCTCGTTAAAGACTCTTGCAATGAAAGAATAGACGTGTAATGGTTGTTACGATTTCGCTGACGAGCTGTTAAACACTAGCTGTCAGCACCCAGTAAACAGAGTAGCTGTTTCTCCCCCTGGCTGATGAAACGCGAGTAGCCACCAAGCTTAATGGCCATACACTTGGTATAATGGCCAACTTCATGTTTAATTACAGTACAGCTCTAATGAAATGATATTCAGACAAGTTTGAACTGTTTGGAAATATTTGTAACTAGAGATTTTTTTAGAACGTGATAATACTATTGTAGTTAGTTGAATTCCATTTAGCATTAGAATGAGATATTACATGGTTACAGCAAACTGTTAAGACAGCTGTATTTTAATTTTCGAATTTATGGGGATTTGTGAAACGGCGTTAGTAACTTCGGTGATTAGATTATTACTTTTTTAAATTAAGAGTAGTAATGCTAGTTGGCTTTGAAAATTAATTAGGTACAAGACCAGGCCGGGAAGCTTAATCGATCTATCGATCTATATCTGTCTAACTGTTTGTCTAACTAATTATCTATCTATCTATCTATCTATCTTTTTTTGGTTGGTTGGGCGTACTCACGAGTGAGTGAGTATATTGGTAAAGAGTTATGGGCACGCCGCCACGAATTATGGAAGGCCTATCTATCTATATCTATCTATCTGTTTATCTATCTATCCTTCTGTCTATCTATCTATCTATCCATCTATCTATCTATCTATCTATCTATCCTTCTGTCTATCTATCTATCTATCCATCTATCTATCTATCTATCTATCTATCTATCTATCTATCTATCTATCTCTATCTATCCATCTGTCTGTCTATCTATCTATCTCTATCTATCTTTCTATCTATATATCTGCCTATCTATCTATCTGTTTATCTCTCTCTCTCTCTCTATCTTTCTATCTATCTATCTATCTATCTATCTATCTATCTATCTATCTACCTACTTATCTATCTATGTATTTTTCTGTCTAGCTCTATCTACCCATTGATTTATCTATCTATAACTCTATATGTAACTGGAATAGAAATTTCAGTATGCAAGATAATGTACTCTTTGGACAATTTCATAAAGCATCAGTTATAGCTATCACGCATTGAATGACATTTTATTATAACTAATCAATTAGTAAGAAATACCGAGACGTTAATTAATATCCGGAATAATAATTAATTACGATAACATTAATTATAATATTAATTAATATAAGATAAATTTTTGTAAAAAAAATCGATCTGGTCTTTCTGAAAACCTACGAAACCTGTGACATCACAAATGTAAACTAAATTATTTAAAAAGAAACTAGAATGAGTGATATTGAGGTTAAACTATCAGGGACTTTAATCGTGATTAGTTTCTATTATATTTTGAGTTTTCTAAAATATTTACAGAAACTAATGCATCCAGGATGGATGCTAACGACACGTGAATATATTAGTAGTAAAATGATGCGGGCATTATATTTAACTTAATAACTTGGATAACTTGTTAGTTTCACTTGTGAAATCCATAAAGAACGATTGTTACCCAAGAGATCCCGAAAATGGTTCGACTTTCGTGAGATTTCTTTCACCTGCTGTTTACAGTCTTGTTTATCATCAACACAGCTTGTCGACTTGCGTGTATTTCTGGCTTGTTTTCCGACTGGTCAAAACAGATAACTTTCCGTTTTTTCATAACCGTTAGTTTATCAATTATTTTCAGAAAGAATTACTGTAAACTTACCGGCTTTTTAATTTTCAAATAATGATAATATAAACGTCATATATTCGCCATACTCTACATACTATTACTAACTAACTATTATGCTAGCTAGCTAACTATTCTAGTCTGATATACCAAACTAGACAGCTACTATATAAATACATAGATTTAGACTTAGTAACTTTAATTCAATAATTACAGTTAAGTTCATTTAAATAATATGATGATTTTCAAATTACAGCGGATTGCTGAATAGCTGTTATGAGGGTGTGTTTTTTCGATAAATGGAACGATATTTCAAGGTGAATTTGACAGACTTATCAGTTGTTCCGTGGGTATGTCTCATCCGATATGCGTTACTGGTATCTCTGGTTACTTTAATAGTATCGCAGAGAGGGAGTGCACTTTTTCTCACGCTAATCAGTGATTGGACAGACCCATAAATAAAGGCCGAAAGCCATGCGATCCTGCAGGAAACGAGCCCCCAGCCGTCCGTCGCTGACATCATCCAACAAGTAGATCGATCCCATTTTACACTTGTTTCTCTTTCATTAACTTTTGTTTTGTAGCAATTGGCTACTAAAGTTCATTTGACGCATTATACCATCAGTAACAATGTAATTAAAGTTAATTGTTAGAGTCTGTACAGTTCATTAACTTGATTAGGTAGCTCGTTAAAAAAATAACTTATTGATTGAATTTGTAATTATACAGTTCCAACCGTTTCCTCTTAAAAGTTCTGGTTATAATTTGCTAATTGTATGTTAATTTTGCCTTAATCAAGTTGGTACGTATTATCTTAATCCAGCTCGATTAATTTCTCAAATTACAGTGTTACACTTTAAGTTAATTATATTTTCATGATCAAAGTTTCAGAGTTTTGGAATCGAGAAGACCAGATGGGACCCTCTTTGACACTTCTAGGGATCCTATTGGCAGTCCAAGGGCTCCAAGGATCACCGGTGATTTCCCCGCGTGAAACTGGGAGCGTCTGTTACGACGACTTGGGCTGCATCGTCGTCGATGAGTCCTGGTACGATCCGGTGCATAGACCGTTCAATCTGCTGCCTCTTCCTCGTGAGACTATCAACACGAGGTTCATTCTCCATACCAGCGTAGCTCCCACCCACGTACGTATTATATAACTTGATAGTTTTTTTAACTGGAATCAAAGTTAACTAATGGTTTTGATGATAGGATTACATGTTGTACGCCAACGATATCGAAAGTATCGTAAGTTCGCACTTCAATCCGCGCAATCCGACCAAGTTCATCATCCACGGATTCATCGATGACGGCAGCGTCGGCTGGATCAAGGTGAGTGAATTCGAGTTAACTTTAAATAGAATTAACTAATCGTTACAGTGATATTATATAGTCTTTAAAGTCATTCATGGGTTGAATCATAATGAATAGAAATTAACGGCTAATCTACTGGCTGCCGGAGACTTCAATGTGATCACGGTCAACTGGGGCAGCGGCTCCCTGCCCTTGTACACCCAAGCCACTGCCAATACTCGACTAGTCGGTCTGGAAATCGCCCATATGGTCAACACGATGGTGGTACGCTTAACTTTGCTTTTTCTACGGTTACCAAGTTATTAGTTATATGCCAACTAGCTAACTAGCTAGCACACTAATATACTAAACATAGTACTACCCTCACCGAGGAATAGTTTGTCTCCATTGCTTTCTTTTCTGCACCACAGTACAGTACTTACGTAGCTNCCATGTACGACATGTCGGTAAGCAGTTGAGTCAATCGCCATTGAAAAGAGCGCCAGAAGTTGAGTCGACTCATATTCGATACGTCGGTACGCAGTTGAGTCGACCGCAGTTGAAAAGAGCGTCAAAAGTTGAGTCGACTCATATACGACACGTGGGTACGCATTTTAGTCGGCCGCAGTTGAAAAGAGCGTCAAAAGTCGAGCCGACTCATGTACGACACGTGGGTACGCAGTTTATTGGTCCACAGTTGGAAAGACCGCGAAAAGTCGAATCGACTCATGTGTGATTCATAAGTACGCATTTGATTGGTCCGCAGTTGAAAAGCGCGCGAAAAGTCGAGTGGAGTCATATATGACACATGGGTACGCATTTGATTGGTCCGTAACCGAAAAGCGCGTGAAAAATCGAGTCGTCATATACGACACATGGGTACGCATCTGATTGGTCCGTAGCCGAAAAGCGCATGAAAATTCGAGTCGAGTCATGTACGACACATGGGTATGAAGTCATACGATGACGCATTTTGAGTCATTGCGTCATGGTGACGTCATTGATGGTCATGGCAACTCACTATGGCGGGGCATGCCCGGACTTGTTTGGCTCCCATGTAAAGAGATAGGACAAACGATTTAACATAGAAACAGATAGGGAATTTGAAAAGGTGGGAAGAAAAACGGGGAAAAAAAGAAAAAAAACCGTGGAGTGGAAAAAAGTAAACAATATGTCTCCATGCTGTTAAGCAATGGAGACAATTAAGTTAATTCTGTGGTTACCTCTCTTAGTATTGTCTGATATAAATTTACAGCTCTCGATATTTGTGATTATTACCAGGAAACTACGTTAGTTTATATTGTTAATGCTGCTGCTTGTAATGACCATTCAATATCGAAGATAATGAAATGTGTCGATATGGACATGATTAATGATATGATGATGCAGTATTGACAACTTTAATTACATTCGAATTTTGTTTTATTGTCATTTAGCGCCCAGCAGGAAACGGAACACATCAAGCGCGGGTTTGAAGCCGAAAGCGCCCGCATGAAAGCGCTGCTCAAGAAGACGGAGATGCGCCTCGCCTCGGTCGAGTCGACGCTCGAGCAGCGCAACAAGGAGAACGAGGAACTCACCAAACTCTGCGACGAGCTCATCAACCGATTAGGAGCCGCCAATAACTAATGTCCACTGGAAAGACTCGAGAAAACAAACTGCTGAAATTGTCGCCCTTTTTTTTGTCGGCTGCTGAATTCGCCCCTTCTTTAAACCTGCAGAAACTCGCCCCCTGTTGCTTTCGCCCTCGTCGCTACGTGCCTTTTTTTTTTAAAGAAAAAAACACACAAACTGCTGGCTTTGTCGCCCTCTCCTT
This sequence comes from Leptestheria dahalacensis, assembly GCA_022114935.1. Taxonomy (NCBI): domain Eukaryota; kingdom Metazoa; phylum Arthropoda; class Branchiopoda; order Diplostraca; family Leptestheriidae; genus Leptestheria; species Leptestheria dahalacensis. The sequence goes on from JAIQCU010001553.1 coordinate 20,561, forward strand.
CTTCTTTCTTCTATCCCCCAGGTAAAATTTAACTTTAATTAACTTTGATTAACTTTGGCGTGTACAGACTAATTCGCACAATTAACTTGTTAATCACATTCAGATATGGAAATTTTTAAAAAAATGAGGAGAGTAAGTCAGAAATTAACCGTGCATGTATTTTGGGATAGAGAGATTGAAATCGTCCACGTTAATTGAATTAAAAAAATAAAAGTTTCAAATCATGTTAAGTTGAAGTGTGTGAGAGTCACTTAGCACCAAGTGTTGAGATTACTGGCTTACGTGACTGAACCAGTCTCGGTTAACCGTGACGATAAGAAAACCCAATTGACGTCAATTGACCTCGTTGTGGATGCCGTTCAGAGTCCGATTAACAGTCGGATTCTGCTTCGCTCTTGTCCAATCTGGTTTTTTCCTTGCCGTTCTGCCCGATACGGAATCTCGAGCTGCGTTGTTGGTAAACAAATCTCGTTTCCCCACTTGACGTTGTTGAATTGGTTCAGTGAGATTACTATTACAGTTTATTAAACTTAATTAACTTAATTAACTTAATGTGAATGATCGGTTAAGATTTGAATAATTCGATTGTCTCGTTAGTTTCATTTTAATTTCAATGCGTTAAACTCGTTGCGGATGTAATTTTTTTCTAATATTTAATTTATTGAATTATTTTGTAGTTTTTTTTTTAAGGAATGGGGCCCCGCCGGTCTCGTGACTTGCTTAATTCCGCCCAGCGCCCCGAGGTAAGTTCTGTCGCCAAGTCCGGATTATTCTGCGTTTCGTCAGCGTCGGAAGCGGATCTCGATTTCAGCATTTCGTCGCTTTCTCCTTAATCCCCCGACATTCTTTTCGAAATTGTGTCGTTTTATGGAACCGCGAGACGACAATCGGTCGAGATTTTCAACCGGGAAATTGAAATTTCGGATCCAAAGGAAAATTTGTCGAAAGGTAATTTATTTACATTAGTACAGTGTATGTCACAGTTATCTTTAGTTAAACTAAATTTAAGGTTAATTTTACAAAAGGTCATTACAAAGAATGTCGCACGAGAATCGGACCGAGGTTGAGGATTCTTTCAATGGTTATCAGCAATTCCCATTCTTGGTTCGTGAATCTGAAGAATCGTTCTATCACGGTGTCTACAGGTCGAGTAAGTCGCAAATACATTTGACCGTGCTTTTAATAGTTCATTAACTAATCAATATTTCTGGTTTAACTGAATCACCCAGTGTACGAAGCGGATCACAACTCAACCAATGTCGGGATATCATTGTCGTCGTTCTCTGCTACGCACGTCAAGTAAGTGACTAATGTACTATTGGATTTGCTAGTTAGAATTAGTTTTAATTAATAGTAAATAAGTTATAATTAGGTATCCATATCTGAAAGAATATGCTCATCTAGTTATATGACGTAAAGCGATATAAATAAAAATCACCGAATTGGTAGTTTTATGTCAACATAGTCTAGGTGGATAGTCAGTGAAGGTTTCGGTTTCGTGTCATTAGCCTGGTTTGCGCCGGATATCCTTAATCCTTTTGTCTTTAGTCAGCAGTTTTTGCAAGTCAAGTATTGATGTCACTGTTTTATTAACTCGATGGAAATGATATTTTTTTAAAATATAATTTCCAATGGACGATGACTAATTTTGATCAGTGATTGCTTTTAAGTGAAATCACTTAAAATTACAATTCATTAAGGATGTTAAAATTGACAGATGGATCTCTGCCATTGTCGTTTGCGTGGCTGTCGTCGTCTACTTCTGTTTCATGACCGCGTGGGGGAGACATAAGGTACAATCATTTTATATCAGATTGTTTTTAAAATAAAAAAATAATGTATTACATCATTTCCTGTTTGCGCAGAAAAAACAAAACCAAGAGGGTTTGCTCAATCGCCGCCAAGAGGCGCTGGCGCCGTTCCAACTCTACAGCGCCATCTGCATGTCGGCGCAGCAACTACGGCCGCCATCTTATGCCCAAGCTACGGGTCTGTACGACCTGCCGCCGGCTTACGAAGTGGTTGCGGCAGCGCAACTTGAAAAGACAACTTCTGTAACTAAATCAAATTGTGCAGTAATCAGGTTTAAGGGAACTAATCAGATTTCTCTTTTCCCTAGCCTCAAGGATGTGTTAACGTTGCGTTGGATACTGAGGAAGACGATCGCAGAGCCGGTGGTTCGGCCGGTGGTGAGTTTAACAACCCGTGTGGCACAAAAACGGGAGCTACTCAGCAGACGAACTCCCCAACAGACGGAACTGATTGTGAACTATCGAGACAACCGGTTGATGTATCTGTAAACCAAGTCACGGGCTAGATTGTTTACAGTGCGAAGCAGAACACCGAGAGAAGAAAATCAAAAAAAGGTAAAAAGGTTGTTCAAGGATTTCCCGCTAGGTGACGTTAACCGCCGCCATTTTCGAACGCACTTGTGATATGCTCGTCTCATGTTTCTATTATGTATCGAGAAAAAACGTTGAAATGTATAATAATACAAGCAAATAACTGATTCTTTATACTAGATATTGCTAGGCTAATGGTTCATCTGTGTTTCACTAAAAGAGTGGTATGACCCGCGATGTTGATCAACTCAACTTATCCTAACTTAACAAGCTGATGAACTTTGAAATCATTTGATGATCTGATTGCATCAAGCGATACAGGTCATTATGCTTAATTCAGCTTTGTATAAGGATCTTCATGGACGTAACTATTGTAGAATCATAGACGTGCTCTTTATAGTCTAGAACTGCATGCACTAGCCAACCTCACTTCAGTAAGTCAATTGCATTCAATATCACTTAAGTGACAGTTTTTGCCTTTCCATCACGAGCTGCCATACCATCAGTACTTGCTTTATAACTGGGTGTGGTATAACCAGTTCACCTGTGCAAATTACAATCACCAGGTTGTTGTTGGGAAAGTCGCTCAGGTTAATGGTAATCAAGTTAAAGTGTAATACGCTGAGAACTGACGAAATGAGCTCGGTCCAGTCAAGAAGCTGTACCGTTGTCGATGACCAGGACAGTAAATTAAATTAACCGTCCGCTGGGAAACATCGAAGAATTGCTAAATGTGTAAGTGTAAGTCGTGTATGTATTATAAGGAATAAAGAAAACTCAGTTCTCACGTATAGCAGACAATGTCGGAACGGTATTAGCGTTCGGTGGCAATGACTTTGTAGGGATATGGGCATCTCAACATCATGGGGGCCGACGTCATCGGAGGCTTTGGTGATTCAGGGTCGAACTTGAAATCCAGGTTCTGCAACAGTGTCGTACCAAGCAGGAAAATCTGAAACGTCGCAATCTTTTCTCCGATGCACGCGCGTTTCCCTATGGAAGATAAACGTGACAAAGTTTTATTACTTGGACACAGTGTGGGAAAGAAATATATCTAACCTGTTGAAAAAGGCATCAGGTATTCAGATGGCTTATACTGTCCGTCCGGAGTAAGGAAATGGTCAGGATAGAAGTCGTCTGGTCGTTCCCAGTACTTGGGATCTCGGTGAATCCCCCAGATATTGGTGAAGAACCAAGTTCCCTTCGGAATGACGAACTTCCTCAGCTCTGAAAGTGTCAAGAAGAACATTAATACGGTGAAGATGTGGTACATTGCTAAGCTACTGAACGTACTGTGAGTCCTAATTGCCCTGCGGGGGACGCCAGCAGGTGAAACTGACGCGTAGCGATGGAGCTCCATAACACAGGCTTGACTGTACGGCATACTGCGAAGGTAAATTGAGACAAATTAGCTTGTTTCAAGTGAACTAACATGCAAGACGGCAGCAATAAAACGTAGGTTACTAAAAGGTACTCCTAGTTGAATGTGGATCCTACTTTGGCATGTCGTTGAGAGAAATTAATCTCGACTTCCCTACCACCGAATCGATCTCTTGCTGAACCTTCTTCTGGATATCTGGATTGTGGCACATCATCATGATGAACCAGAGCAACGAGATACTCGTCGTTTCGGAACCGGCCAGGAAAAAGTCAAACAGAACGTGCAGCAGGTGATGGTCTGAAAAACAAGAATCATTCCAGGACCAGTGATTTCATTGAAACTTACTAGAACGATAGCCAATTTTGGATCAGATTGAACTTTACATCCAGTTTTGCCATAGAAGGCAGAGTTAGGGTCCGTCGTCGATTCAATCTTCGAGATGAATACGTCAATGAAGTCGGACGCATCGCTTCCGGATCGCTTGTCGAGGTGTTGTTGGATGACTTTCTGTGAAGCAATGCATTTATATTAGTGCTGGACGTGGCATATACAACCGTTAGTCCCGGTTATTTACCTTCAGTCGACTCTTGACCTGATCAGCGTTTACAGCGACGTCGTGCAATCCGTACATCCAGGGACTCGTTCGCTTCGAATAAGGGAAAATCACAGCTCGACCAGTGAGACGGAATTCTTCAAAAAACCTAGGAAAAACGTTTAGTATATGACTGGAAATCACACGAGCTTAAGGGTTCGTTACTTCGTGATGAACCCGAACGTAGCCTTCATGTCAGGATCATCGTGATTGAATCTATCACCCGTTGCAATGGTCCACAACGAATTGACGACAGTAATGTTAAACCTACCGCGGAGGTTAATCGGTTTCCCTGTGTCTTTCCTGTTGCACGTCATTAATTTTAGAAGTTCGTTCAGTAAGATATAATTACGTCTGGTGAAAAGAGTGTACCTTAAAGAAGTCATGAAGTCCTGGATTTCGTTATGAATGATTCCTTCGAGACTGGTTTTGCCGAAACCAAAGTCACCCAACACCTTCATGGTGAAGGATCTCAGCTCTCTCCAGTGGTCTTCTTCAGCCATCATCAGCCCTTTGAATTGCAATTCCGGTCAGTTACAGAGGATACGTAATATACCTTTAATGATCCAAGAACCTACCGTGTTGACCGTCGCCTCGCATACCCATGAAGTAAATGTCAGCTCTACCAGCAAAGGCTTCCTCTTTGTAAGCATCCTTGATAACATCTTGACTGTTCAAGACTACCATCCTAAACGCAGAAATCATTCTCTGTCTATCTTTCACATACGATTTAAAGGCTGTTGCTATACCTCATAAATCCAAAGTTGAAGCTGTAGATGTCGCCATATTTCTTGCCCAGTTCAACAAAGGTCTTGTAGTGTTCTTTGCCCAGAAAGGGGAGGTAACCAAGAAACGGTAAATTAAAGGGCCCTGTGTTTTGGAAGATCAAATCTTAGAACGGCGGCAAACAAGGTAAATGGGTAGGGTTATACCCGGCGGAAAGTTCTCTGGTCTTGCTGTAAACTTGTACAGCAAGTAACAGACTACCAAGGTAACGCCAGCCAAGACGAGAGACATCTTATCACGAGCATCCCCACTGAACGAAGACCAAAAATTGGCAGCGATCTGTATCTTTATATATACATGTTGTAATAACTTTTGCCGATAACTGAGACCTTTGTCTTGAACGCACGGCACTGCAGCCAGACACCGTGATTTTCCTGATAAAATAGAGCCTTGAGGTTGTCCGATTGTTTTTCTTGTTTTGCTAATTGAAAGCTGCGTGCACGACTGCACCGAGACCTTTGAGGAGGGTAAAACCAACACGTGAAACTTAAAGTCCAAAGATTTCTTCCATAAGTTGTTCTCTTGATCGTTCTATTTTTAATTATCCGTGAAGCCAGCTTTACGCCGGTACGGCAAGGGATATCACTCGCTATGTATGCTTATCATTTTTGTTAAAAAGGTTCAGACTTTGAATTGTTACCATTAGAAAAAAATTTAGATATAGAGGAAACTTTCCTATTAGCAAGGAATGGAAATTTGCAGATACTAGGTGTGGCTAACACGTGTATGATTCATTCCAACTCGTAACTACATCACACCAGGAAAAACATCGCCGAGAAAGTTGTACTTGGCGTGCTGCAACATAGGTCCGTGCAATTTTTCGAAAAGTAAGGGACCCATTTTGCGAAATTTCCTCAACTTGGTGACAAGTTCCCTGAAGGCAGAAAGTCCGGTAGCCACGCCAAATCCCCATACGAGATATTTTTTCAGAAGAGATGCGAAGTAATGTTGTTTCTGCTGCGCCAGTTGCGTGTCCCTTAGCCCTGATCTGGTGGGAGTGAAAAGAAGGATGCAGAAAAGGAGCATGATAGTGATTTCATCAGGGCGACATCTCTGGATGTCGAGAGTCATTTCGAGTTTTTCACCGTAAATCTCGGGGCCCAGGATTTCCACCATGGTTTTGGTCGTCATACTGGGTAGGTTCTTGTAAAATTGGCTCGTCTCGTTGAAACGACGAATCCACATGTCGTCATCCTTGTTGAACGCGAGACAGGCGTTCAACAGGCACAGTTCTGACATGGCGCCGACGAATAGATTTTTCCGGTCTCTGATACTGAACTCGGCAAACTGGGGTACCGCGTCGGAGAAAAACAGGAGTCGTTTGGCTATTGCTGACAACACCTCGAGCGAGTTATCGATGCTGTTGTATGGATCCGAGGCGGTTACGATGTCCTCGCTGACAGGGACGTTGTGGAACGAGTGAGAATACTTTGACCAGAGGCTGTCCAGGTCGAAAAGCTCCATCATGCTGAAAACTTTGCTCAAGTCTCCCACCTTTGGCATCAAGTAGTGTGGGCGAGGTGCAGGTGGTTCCATGGGGTTGACAGCTGCCACTTCTGTCTTACCGTGTTGGTGAGACGGTGACGTGTGCCTGGCTCTTCGTCTGGTAAGAAAGTAAACTTTCTCTTGCTCCGTTTTGAATCTGTCCAGGCTCATTCCCGACTTGAGGCAACGCTGAAAGCGGCAATAGGAGCACGACTTGTTGCGATTCACTTCATCTATGGGGCAATTGAAGTCGTCGAGACAGCGGAAGTTTTTGTAGGCTGCTCCTCGGTTGGCACGTCGAAAAAATGACTTGCAGGCTTCACACGTAACTGCTCCATAGTTGACGGAATGGGCTGGAGCCTGGCATACAACGCACGTCTTGCCCGCAGACGACATGCTTTCGAACACACGGATGGGCGTGCTAGTACTGCTTTGCTTTTGAAGACCTCCGTGTCCTTAAGAACGCCACGTCTAATCCGGGCTGCAATTTAAGCTTCCATAATCCATCGAGGGTAAGCTAAGCTGTTCCAGGACCATTCACCACTTCTCAGAAAACCCTAAAGTTTAAATTATTAAACAGTCATTTTGCAATATTTTTTTTTCGCTACACCTACTTTGGTGTTTACGTTGTACCGTAAAGTAACTGTGTAGCACTGGGTTTCCAATTTACCTCCCTTCGACGTGCTTTTCCGTGCCAGTGCAATAGCCTTTTGTTAAGCGTAGATACTGATTCCATGCCGAAAGTTCTAGAGGAGATCACGAGTGGTTTTACAAGTCGATTTCTGCAGAACTGTAGCAGGGGGCCAGAGAAAGCGCATATCCAAAGCCACGTAGCACGTTTCGGCAACAGGGTGAGGGGCCTTTGCTCCCTTTTCATTGGTCAGAGCCTCTTGTGCCCCACACCAAAGCGACGACGTACGGAAAATGGCCGTCGCGCAGCTGATGATGAAGTAAACAACTGCAAGTTTACAACTTTCGGTTTATTGAAACTACGAAACGACTAGCTCTTTGGTCTCAGGTGTAACTGGATTTCAGCTACCGAACGTTACAAGATGACTGTGGTTGTACATTAACCTACAGATAGATAGAATAAGCGTTATTCTTACCGACATGGCACACAATGCTAATCGTTGAATAGCTTGCCCAACATTAGGTTATCCAGTCCTTCCAGATATTTGAGCACAAGGGCAACAGGCGTAAACGCGCAAGGGTGCAAGGTGCAAGTTATCCTTATTCTACTGCCATGTGATGCGCACTCAAGTTCAAAACAAGTTCAATTTAGGGCCAACCGTACCGTACCCATTATAACACTGTAGTAATTCAAAGCCGGACTGAATTCATGACGAATACGTGTATTCTATGCTTTCTCGGAGTTCTCCTGCAATCACGCCAATCCTTAATTTGCGTCTGTGTACATAACGTTAAATGCATTTCATGCTACTCATCTGCAGCTGAAGCAGCAGAGAGTTAGACGATGCATTTGATAGGTACTTTTTATCGTGTTGAAGCAGCAAGAGACAGCCGCAAGTAGAAATGCCTCCATTTTTCCTATGACGTCACTTAGGTGTTGGGCACAAGAGGCTGTGACCAACGAAACGGAAACAATAAAAGGCACCCTATTGCCCAAACGCAATAGGCTTTGGCAATACGCGGCCATAGGGAAGTCGCAGAACTGGCGCGTGTTTACCACTAGCATTAGTATATCCAAGGGCCCCAGTTTTGCTAATGACCCTTAAAAGCTGTTAGCATAGCTAGTATTTGGCACGTTTTTGAAATGGCTGCTTAAACCATAGAGACGTAATACACAGTTTTAACCGACTTTCAAATAAGTTACGAGCAAATAACCCATAAGTTTTCCAAATTCCTTTCGCGTGACGTACTTTAGTTGCCGAGTCAACTGAATGACAAATCAACTTATTTGTTGCATGTTCACTGTAGCGTATAATCCTCATTTTAACTGGAGAAACAATAATTAATTTACATTGCTATGGCTAAAAGAGACTGCAAGCATTATACATGTCCTGAAGAAAGCGATAGATGCATCAGATAGTAATTCTGCTGTGGGAAAACCTATGAAGCGCTGCTACATCTGTCGCGTGATTGTGATAAGTGCTAAAAATAACATAGGATAAGAAGATTTCAGGTCAACTTTGGTTCGTTATCACGTTCCCGAGTATGGAGATAACTAGTACACCTGGGTGAAAAGATGACTGGCAAACGGCCCAACAAGAAGATTTATTAATAGCCCTCATGTAGTCCAAAGTCTTTTACTATCATTAACTTCTCTATGTACAAATCTAGAGCGAAAAGGGCGGCAAATTATTATAATTTCTAAAGTTTAAGATTTTGTTTTGGCTAAACTAGCAAACCTAGTTAAACTAAACTTTAGAAGTGCATTAAGTATTACTAGGCCTACATCCAGTATTTTTTGGGTAGCTGTATCTTTGAAACTGTAGGAGCAATAGGCAAACAACTTTTCCCCAGCCAATCGGTCAAGACTGCGTCAGCATTTGGACATATCTCAGAGTATTACCAAAGTAGAAAACCCAAATGATCTCTAAGGTGTTTAAATTGACCATAAACACAAAACCACCACAGCTCGGTTTCATGCAGACTGTTTGAAAGCCTCGGCGCCATATTGTGTAAAGTTTCTTCAAAAGCCAAAGCCTGAACAGGCGACAACCTTCTTACAAGGGACCATAAAAAAGTACTCTACGTCTATGAATATATAAATTCCACTAAGTGCATTATGCAAGTTGAAGTTGTTTCACAAGTCCCTGCACCTGCGCACGTAGCCCTACTTTTAAGCCTCTCCTCTACTTAGGCTTGTCCTGCCTTCTAAACCACAAGTTTCTTTCCCAATCGCAAGTATGAATGCATTTGAAATCTAGGTTGTTGTCAAAACTGGGGAAACTTGATTGAACTTAATAGTCTAGGAAAATCAACTGTGATTTGGCTTGTATATCTAAGAATATTAACCAGTGATATATTGTAGTGTTTTACAGCAAAACTTTAAGTCTGGATCAAATTTAAAAACTAAAATTTTATTACATGTTATGATGAGCTAATGTACGGCTCCTTGCAAATCAGCTCCTGAAGGGACGACAGGAATTTAATCAAGAAACTACTATTGAAAATGAAAACGCAGTGAATCTTAGAAAGGACACCTATACGAATCTTGAATGATCTTGTACATTTAGGATATAGTTAGTAGTAACTCTTAAAATAGCTTGATGATTATCGGACCATAAGCAAGGGTATACGAGGTTACTTGAATCTGCAGACCCATTGAAGAGCGACGTGCATTACGACACGCAAATTCGCGTCAATAATTCTACTTTTAGAAAGGGAAGGTGTCCAGTGTACTGATATCATTCATTTCTTATCGGCCCCACGTGTACTGCTGTAGAGGCGACCACGCTTGCGATATCGAGTCGACTGTTTACCTGAAAAAGTTAAAATTTGAGTTACGGTTACCTTGGGTGTGGCAGAAACGCTGTACAAACCTTAAACTGTAAAATACATTCTCGCCAACTTTCACCTAACTTTAATTAAGCTCCATAAGGATAGTGTAGTTTTCGTAATACCAAGATATCTATACCTAAATTTAGCCAATTTAAAATAGCAACTAAATTTTTATAAATGCTGCATACTATCTTACAAAATGAAGTTGTGAATTACTACAAATACCATAGCCCTCTTCCTTTGAGACAATATATACTTGGCCTGGTGTTCTTTTCTATAGACTAGTTCCGATTGTTGAAGAGTCATGTTTTCAATCGCCTATAACTTAAAATAAAATACATAAGTAGCACTGGGGTACGACTGCGCTCATTCTCCGTGCAAGATGCGCTCCGCTCCCTCTAAGCTGCGACCATCTCCCTCTATGATGCGCCCCGTTTAAGAGCAAAAACGATGATAGGATGCGACCATCTCCCAACATGAATTAATTATTTAAAGGGTTATTTATCCAAACCATGATCTCTGTCTGTTTGAAGCTCTCATTAGGGAAGATCTACGAACAATCAGGATCATTTTGATATATCCTTTATAGCATGTTATGCTCTTTTTACAGAGTAATGCTTACTAGACCAGTAGCACTTTGCTAGCAGCATGATGTTACATGCTACAGTTGTGATACAGTTAGTTATTGCAAGAAACCAAATTTTCTTGTTGTTCATTACAGGGCTTCGTGCAGTGCCTTTAGACCTGCATCAGTCAGTCTTGAGTCCGTCTGAAAGCTGTGATTGCTTGTCTAACTGGTCAACTGCCAATGAATATGTTGATGCATGGATCCTACGAGTCAAATGTGAAAGAAGTAATTTTTGTCCAAACTGCAGTGTTTGATTTGTATTCTATTCTCTAAACCGAGTAACCGTTATTTCATTGAAGTGTTTGTAATTGTTGTAAAAATAAACACAGACGATTTGTGAGCACTACTAGGGTGAATTATTTGAGAAATACTTCAGTTGTACGAATATTACCCATCATATGCGCATTTCTTTCGCCGTTGAAACGGTGGAAAGATCGGATCGACCTCGGATTCGGTACAAAGTCCTTTGGTTCCGGAAGTCCTCTAAGTCTTTTCCTTGTCTTTTTCAACCAGCCGTGGTTAAATTTCACGAAGTCTTTGTACCAGTGAAACATCATTTGAGCCAATATCTGAATTTTTCGTGGATAAATAATCCTTTTAAAAAATAATGCATGTTGGGAGATGGTCGCATCATCATCGTTTTTGCTCTTAAAGGGGGCGCATCATAGAGGGAGATGGTCGCAGCTCAGAGGGAGCGGAGTGCATCTTGCACAGAGAATGAGCGTAGTCGTACCCCAGTGAACAGGGCTGGGCAAAGTAGAGCTTATGTGGCATTAACTGTTACGGTCTTTTCGGAAGACAGTCTTATGTTTCTTGTTAAAAATCAGTACCGGTGTTTGCAGTGTAGTATGTGCGTAATTGTTTCATTAAACTGGTTTTGACATGAAATCATTAGCAAGGATCAAATTAGGTATAATATAAGGTAAAGCGACACTTACCGCTAAAAGGTCGGTTAGGTTTAACGTTGCATGAATCGTTCAAAACAGGCATGAAAGCGCATGTCGCTTTGCATATCTTGATTTCAGTTGATCTTCCCTTGGGTTATAGCTGAAGTGGCTATGTTTGAAGTCTGTACATGGTCGAAGTAAAGCCTTCCTCGAAGAAAAATGTGAATATTTAGCTATAACAGGGAGTTGTGTAGTTGTTGGAGTTGTATTGTTGTGTGTTGTTGGGTCGGCCATCTGGGTGTATATTGTTTAACGAAACCACTTGCACTAGACTCTTCAGCAAGTTGAACCTGACTTGTAACCGATATTTCTCGACTCGTACAAGTTATACGGACTCGAGTATGTGCTTGATTTCTCAGATTGAGGAGCTTGTGAGAAATGTAGATTACAATGACAACGATACGAATATTGATTTGTAAAAGTGTACTGCGTTTCTGTTTACAACATGTCAGGAAAAGCATCCGATAGAAAGTTATACTTCGGTTGCTGCAACAAGGGTCCGTGCAGCTTTTTAAAGATTAGGGGGCCTACTCTACGAAAATCCTTCAGCTTAGATACAAGTTTGTTGAAAACACGACGTCCGTTGACCTCGCCGCACCCCCACAGTAGATACTTCTGGAGAAGCTTTGCAAAGAGAACTTGTTTCTTCTGGGCTAACACAGTATCCCGTAACCCTTCTCTGATAGGCGTAAAGAGTAGGATACAGAACATGAGCATGATGGTGATTTCATCCGGTCGGCATTCCTGAATGTCTAGAATCGTTTTCAGTTTGTCCCAGTAAAGATCAGGACCGAAAATGTTAACCATGGCCCCACTCTTCATACTGGGGAGGTTCTCGTAGAACTTGCTGTTTTCAGCGAAGCCTGTGAACCACGCGTCTTCGTCTTTGTTGAAGATGAGGCAAGAATTTATGAGGCACAGCTCGGATATGGCGTTCACGAAGAGAATAATCCTGTCAGTGACGCTGAACTCGTGGAAGTCGGGTACCGAATCGGCGAAGAACAGAAACCTCTTGCCAATTGCTGATACGATAGTATAAAAACCGTCAAGGGTGGTAGGATCTACACCTGTTTCTGCCTCTTTGTTGAGGGGGATGTAGTGAAATGAATAAGAGTACTTCGACCACAAGCTATCTAGATCGAAGAGGTCTATCATGGAAAAATGTTTACTCAGATCACCAGTCTTGGGCATGAAATGATGCAAACGAGGTGCGGGAGCCTTAGATTGGATAGTGGTCGCTAACGCCGTCTGTTGGCGACCAGCTCTACGCTGCTGCGTTTGGTGGTTATTTCTGCTGTGTCCGACGTCGGACGTGTCGAGAATCATGCCCATCTTGAGACATTTCTGGAAGCGGCAATAGGCGCACGATTTCTTGCGGTTCAGTTCATCTATTCTGCATTGGTGACTATCAAGACAGCGAAAGTGTTTGTACGCTGCGCTGCACTTGGAACGTCTGAAAAATGATTTGCAGGCGTCGCACGTAACCGCTCCATAGTTGACTGAATGGGCCGGCGCCTGGCAAACGACACACGTGTCACCCGAACTAAACATGCTTCTGAACGTCCTGATCGGTATACCCCTACTGCCGACCTTAAGAGCACACCGAGTGACACCTATCTTCTGGGTTCTGAGCCTTTTCTGCTGAAAAGTTTGCAATATGATAAACAAACCTTTTCTTAGATTTCTCTAGTCCTTCCCCTGCTTAACCGTGTTTTTCGTTGAAGGCACCGACATTGATCGCTGTCGTCAGCATTACGATTATGTAAGGAACATATTTTTTAAATCAGTATTGGCTGTAGTGCGATTGTTTGGAAGTACGAAAAGGAGGGAATAATATTTTTATTTATTTAATATTTGTTTATTAGACCCAGCTGGCGTCAGCATACTGGGCTGTACTTTTTCTGCGTGATTAAAAACAGTGACACATGAAAAGAAGGAGGGAAAACCCAAAAGTAAATAAACATCAAAAATAAAAGAAAAACAATGCATGGACTAACAACGAAACAGAGGGAAAAGAAAGGATTTAAGAATAATCGAACATACAGGTAAACAAGCGCACAATAGGAAAAGAGAAATTAAAATTATTCAGGTGCAGAACAAACATGAACAACGAATGGAAACTGCAAGGTATGACAAGAAAAAGATGTAATAGATATATATATATATGTTTATGAGACCTATATCAAAGCTGCGAAATTTGTATTGGGAACAATTTATAGGGTGTACTATTTGGTTTCAAAGCTTCTTGTTTTAGTGATAAAAGTAAGGACATTTGTACGACAATTCTGACCAAAGATTGCTTTTTTAATTATGTCCCTTGTGTCAAGGTTTTCACTTGATTGCCAGCCTGACTTCAGTAACTGTCTGTGGCTGAGGTGCAATTTACATTGGAGTAAAAGTGATGAACCGTTCCGGAAACTGAGCACGTCTGGCATAGATGGGAATTTCTTTTTACTCACAAAAGGGGCATACAGGCTTTCGCCCATGGCCCCGAATTTGGTTTAAGACTCTAGAAATGTATTTTCCTTTTAAAACAATATCCTTTATCCGCTACTGCTTCAAACCTTTCTTTAAAAGATAAGCGATGTAATAAAACATTCTTTCGTCGTATAAAATAACTTTCTTGTCCAAGTGCAAGAGATGGGAGGTTGATTTCTTAATTTTTGCAAGGAAAGCGTTTAGTTGGCAATACCCTGTAAAAATTTGCGTGAATATAGAATTGTGAGGAAAGGTGCTAAAGAAGTGGAAAGTTTCGACATAATCTGTAATCAGGGGTTTTAGATTTTCTTCTTTACCGCTCAGTTGCCATCGGTGTCCATGTGGAGATAGAATGATTGTGAATTTCTTTCTTTGAGTATAGTTGTTTCAAGTTCTGGTCGAGGTCAAATAGGATTTTGAGGTGGTCAGATTTGCTACCATTTTTCACAATTTATAAGGTTAAGAGGAAGCCTTGATTTTCCGGAAATATCGTAAAGCTGGTTCTTTTGCTTTCATTTAAATACTGAATCTGAACTCTAAGAGAGATTTAGATTTTGAATGTGCGCTTGGGATACTCACAGAAGTATACCTTAGATAGATGGATAGGTAGGTAGATCGATTGTTTAGGCGAAAACGCCTAAGTTTAATATTTTGGTTTGCTCACTGAAAGTTAGCAGGATGAAACCTGGGTGGCAAGGTTGATTTCGTATTAAGCTTTAGTTGTCGTTCAGCCGCCACCCAGGTAAGGTTAATTCGTTTTGTTTGTCGTCAATTTAATTTGTGCCATTGTTCATTTGATGATCTTGAGCTACCAACCGTGTCTCCTCATTTGCCTTCAGTTCAGCACGTTGGCTTACCCGGTAAATTGCTACTTTCGTATTCAGTTTAATTCCGATTGTGTTTACATTTTTCCTTGTTCTTCTCTCAGTTTAATCAACGAATAAACGGTTCGGCCAAGTAATTCGTACACAGATAGTTAGATAGATAGATAGAGAGACAGACAGACAGACAGACCACGACGAAACTTGTGTGCGAATGTCTTTAGATCCGATGTCTGAGGGAAGAGGGCGTAACAAATTCAAACACGGCCATACCATGGACCTCCCGTTCAGGTTTTTTTGTTCTTCATTAAGCTGCATGTCTTCCTATTACGTGTAATTAACATGCATAAATAGGTAATTAAATAAGGAATTCACTAGTAATCTCGATTTTTTCATAAAAAAGTGTTCTTTGTGACTAAAATGTCAAATTTGGAAATTTTGCAATGGCAAAAATTCGCCAACTTGTAAATTTTGCAGACAATGTTTTAAAATGCTATTTTGTGAGTGTTTCACGCATGCTGTAACGTTCAAAATAAGATTCCAGTAACTTTTCGAGAACATGTATTTTTGCCAAAAGCCGTCCGTGATGTTGCGACGTATTAAAAATTAAGTAAGAAGAAGGTAGCTTATGACAAATACAGATTGCAATGAAAATTAATACACTAAACTGATTTGTACAAGTATGTTGCGTATCTGTTTACAACATACCAGGGAAGGCATCCAAAAGGAAATTGTATTTTGGTTGCTGCAACATAGGTCCGTGCAGCTTTTTAAAAATTAGGGGGCCTATTCTACGAAAATCCTTCAGCTTAGATACAAGGTTGTTGAAAACACGACGTCCGTTGACCTCGCCGCACCCCCACAGTAGATACTTCTGGAGAAGCGTTGCAAAGAGAATTTGTTTCTTCTGGGCTAACACAGTATCCCGTAACCCTGCTCTGGTAGGCGTAAAGAGTAGGATACAGAACATGAGCATGATGGTGATTTCGTCCGGTCGGTATGTCTGAATGTCTAGAATAATTTTCTGTTTGTCCCAGTAAAGATCAGGACCAAAAAAGTTGACCAAGGCCCCACTCTTCATACTGGGGAGGTTGTCGTAGAACTTGCTGTTTTCAGCGACGCGTGTGAACCATGCGTCTTCGTCTTTGTTGAAGATGAGGCAAGAATTGATGAGGCACAGCTCAGATATGGCGTTCACGAAGAGAATAATCCTGTCAGCGACGCTGAACTCGTGGAAGTCGGGTACCGAATCGGCGAAGAACAGAAACCTCTTGCCAATTGCTGATACGATACTATACAAACCGTCAAGGGTTGCAGGATCTACACTTGTTTCTGCCTCTTCATTTAGAGGGATGTAGTGAAACGAGTAAGAGTACTTCGACCATAAGCTGTCCAGATCGAAGAGCTCTATCATGGAAAAATGTTTACTCATGTCACCAATCTTAGGCATGAAATAATGCGAACGAGGTGCGGGAGCCTCAGATTGGTTAGTGGTCGCTAACGCCGTTTGTTGACGACAAGCTCTACGCTGAGTTTGGTGGTGATTCGTATTGTGTCTGACATCATCGGATGTGCGGAAAATCATGCCCATCTTGAGGCATTTCTGGAAGCGGCAATAGGCGCACGATTTCTTGCGATTCAGTTCGTCGATACTGCATTGAAAAGCGTCAAAACAGCGGAAACTTTTGTACGTTGCTTTGCATTTGGCTCGTCTGAAAAACGATTTGCAGGCGTCGCACGTAACTGCTCCATAGTTGACTGAATGGGCCGGTGCCTGGCAAATGACGCAGATTTTACCCGAACAGAACATGCTTCTGAACGCCCTGATCGGTATACTCTTACTGCTGAACTTATGGGTTACAGCCCCCAAGACACTTTTCTTTTAAAAGTATAAGCCTTCTTTCTGCTTAAGCACTAGCAATCCTAGAAAGAACCTATTTCCTAGAAATACTCTAACCCTTCCCCTTCTTTACTGTGGTGGTTGTTTTTCTCTGAAGGCTGTGGCATTGATCGCTGTCGTCAATGTTGCGACTTTGTAAAGTTTGTGCCACTAATCGCTACATTATTTTCTTTGGTGCGTTATTTTTATAAGTACAGAATGTACGCTAGTATGAATGTTTACACAATGGCACAAAACAGAAGCTAAGACTCGTGACCACACGGGTTTTCTACAACACCAATTCTAAAGTCTTTCTTTAAGAATTTCCGAAAAGGATAGCAGGCGGATGACTTGTAAAAACCATGTGACCCTTGTACCTTCACATTTCAGCATTGGGAGTTCAGGTACCTGAAAACCCTGAAATTTGCCGCTTTTCAGGTCTTTAAGGTACCTGAAGACGTTAGCGACCTTAGTTCGGTGCCCTTAACTCGCATCATTCAAGTACCTGAATGGCACCCTTAACTTTCTTCTTTCTTTTGACCCCTAACCCTGATCAGATGCTTTTCAGGACCCTTAACAAGAGCTGAAATGCTACTTCTTTATGTGTTGCATATTATAAATGATTTATGCATCTAGTTTGATTCTAAATTTCTTCTGTATTTATGCGAGCGAACGTTGCTAAAGTAAAAAGACGAATTCAATAAATATCAAGCAAAAGGTTAAAGATCCAAGTCGGAGAGCAGTTCAAAATCATCAATAGGTGCCTGTACAGTGGAATAAATGAAAGATGACTTTTATGGTTTCCATATGTTTTATCCAAACATAGGGTAAAACGGGTACACTAGAGCACATGGCCTCTATAGTGCTTTTCGTTTGTATATGGCAGCTTGGGACTTACTCTGCCTTCACCAGTATAGTATATTTTTCCTAGTTTGGAAGTGTTCGCCAGATTCGCAACATCGATGATGGTGTCAGCCGGCTGAACTGTGATACTGGCGTCTTACTCACATCGTATAAGTGCCCATTGTTGAACAGCTTCTGTTTCTTGTTGGGGAGATCGGCCATTATGGGCATTGTTGAAAACTTCGCGTACTTAAAGGGCAAGTAAAGGATTCGATTAGAA
>JAIQCU010001554.1:0-19723 GCA_022114935.1 Leptestheria dahalacensis
GGATACTTCTTCGTCGCTCAACAGCAGTTTTAGTCATCCGATAGGTTTGCCATGTTCAAATAACTCTTGTAGAATTTAGTATTTTCAACGGTTAAACTTGAGGTTTTCATTATGCCCTGTATACTGAAACTAAGCCAACATGAAAATGTCTAATTACGTTGCTGAATAGAGTTGTTACCGCCGGGTATATCGTGGTTATCAAGTCGCTAATCTTTGATTAACAGAGACAGAGGCACCGGCAATGAGCTCAACTCCTTTAGTGGTTCAACCCAGGTCATCTCTGAGGTCGTCCCGCATTGCTCGGAAGATCGTCAAGGCGCCATCGCCTCCCCCGAAAGAGCTGAGCCTCTCAAGAAGGTATCCAGTCGCTACTATATGGAGAAAACATAATCTGATCTGGAACATTAGTTTGAGTTGTTTTAATTGTAATTTCAAAACAAATAAAACGTAAATACTTTCAAGACCAATTTTAATTATTATTCGTTCTGTTCATTAACACTACTGAAAATATCAGCATTGCATGATATACTATATAGTACTATTATACTTAATTTAAATTGATAATATACTATTTTATTATCTTTATTTGCGCTGGATAGAAGCCGGCTGGAAGATGACGAATTGGAGGATTCGCCCAACGGGCTGGTCCGCCTGAGTAGCCGAATGACGCCAAAGAGAACGCCCCGCAAGTTGAGTCTTATTTTTGACTCCATGGGCTCGGATTCGGACTAGAGCTGAGACTTAATTCCTGCTAACCATCAGCCCTGCATGAACCAGAAACGAAAAATCATTTACATGAAACCAATCAAGAGAAGCCGAAAGTACCCTGTACGATATCTTCCATTACCTCTTAATTTTTTTGCCTTTAGTGTGACAAATCTAAACCTTGTTTTACAAATCAAGCGTGATATGTGTGCCGAGAAATGTGTACATTCTGAATTTCAATACAGAGGACAAGTTTAATGAAACATTAGCGAAGAAGATATTTAAACAAAGCGAAAAGAGAAAACAAAGTAGATTATATAACCTATATCAGATAATAACTATGAAAGATTGCTTAATATTATCTGAATATACAGACAAGGTAAGATCTTATTAAATTTATGGTGATTTTGGATACAGGCGTATAATAGTAATAAGTGAAGATCTTAAGAATATCAATAATAAAAAGAAAGGATACGAAAGGAAAAAAAATTTCAAAAGCTTGTGGCAGCGGTGGGATTCGAACCCACGCCCCCGAAGAGACTGGTGCCTTAAACCAGCGCCTTAGACCGCTCGGCCACGCTACCTTGCACGAGAAAGAATATTTCAGTATTAATAAAGACTAGCGATGTAATTGGTGCAGGGTACCCATATCTGACCTTAATATCTCTTGCGATTTTAGATTTCTCGCCAGCAAAACACTTAAAGCAATCATCAGGCATCAGAAGAACGTTATGGTTTAGTGGTCTGCTATAGTGTCGGTAAGAGAATTTGCTAATTGTGTACATAAACATAGTTCCGTTGATCTTTAGTGCCATCTTTAAAACATTACGATGATAACATTTTTGTCCTGATAGGCTGACAAATACAATGTATTTCAAGTTATTCCTCACACTCAAATCAATCCTTAATTTATTTCCGTCCAGTTATTGAGTATCTTAGTTATTCAAACAAGTGATTAGAGAGACAATCCCATTTTAAAAAAGAAAACTTATTTAATAAAAACTAGTCTTACTATAACAATTTTTTAAGCTTGACCGAAATTAATAACGAAAGCAGCCTAAAACAATTCATAAAATTTTGAAGAAGCATTCCTTTAGAAGTGCCTGAGGCTATTGTTCTAGCGCGCTAACCTATGGTCGAAGTGGTCATAGGGGCCAACCCGTCAGTTTTAACGTCATTCGACGCGAAAGCCAGTTAATTTAGTTTCTTGCGCTCAAGTGTTATTTTCCGTCAAAAATGCCGAATGTTGGAAAAAGACGTAACGAGTGAACATGAGGTTACGGCAGTACGCCAAAGGTGTCAAATTTGTGCCTGGACAAGCAGCGGGCGAGTTAAGTCATTACGCTCTAGCTGCGGTGACAGCCACTGATGAAAAATCTCCCGCGCAGCTGAACGAGTTTAAAGCACAGCAAACTGCACAGACAAATTTGTTTGAAAAAACTTTTCGCCGAAGAAACAGGACCGCGTCTGCGGCTTTCACGAGAAGCCCCCCTCTGTGCTGGGTAAAATACGGATCGGGGGGCGGGGCACGGATTCGGATCGAGCGTACAGCGAGCGCTAAGCAGAACAAGATGCGCTACACGCTTTTCATGTATTGGCGATGCAAGCTTTTCATAAACTGCTGATCCGAGGTTTTCATATTTACGGAACTGAGATTTCCAAAACTGCGGATCCGAGGTTTTCATATTTACGGATCCGAGGTTTTCATCAACTGCGGATCCGAGGTTTTCATATCTACGGATTCGAGGCTTTCATATTTACGGATCCGAGGTTTTCATATTTACGGATCCGAGGTTTTCATATTTACGGATCTGAGATTTCTAAAACTGCGGGTCCGAGGTTTTCATATTTACGGATCCGAGGTTTTCATCAACTGCGGATCCGAGGTTTTCCTATCTACGGATTCGAGGCTTTCGTATTTACGGATCCGAGGTTTTCATATTTACGGATCCGAGGTTTTCATATTTACGGATCCGAGGTTTTCATATTTACGGATCTGAGATTTCTAAAACTGCGGATCCGAGGTTTTCATATTTACGGATCCGAGGTTTTCATCAACTGCGGATCCGAGGTTTTCCTATCTACGGATTCGAGGCTTTCATATTTACGGATCCGAGGTTTTCATATTTACGGATCCGAGGTTTTCATATTTACGGATCTGAGATTTCTAAAACTGCGGATCCGAGGTTTTCATATTTACGGATCCGAGGTTTTCATCAACTGCGGATCCGAGGTTTTCCTATCTACGGATTCGAGGCTTTCATATTTACGGATCCGAGGTTTTCATATTTACGGATCCGAGGTTTTCATATTTACGGATCTGAGATTTCTAAAACTGCGGATCCGAGGTTTTCATATTTACGGATCCGAGGTTTTCATCAACTGCGGATCCGAGGTTTTCCTATCTACGGATTCGAGGCTTTCATATTTACGGATCCGAGGTTTTCATATTTACGGATCCGAGGTTTTCATATTTACGGATCCGAGGTTTTCATATTTACGGATCTGAGATTTCCAAAACTGCGGATCCGAGGTTTTCATATTTACGGATAAGGGTATGCCATTTTAAGAGCATTAAAATATATAAATGAGTCGTCTTATGGGGGAGAGGTCGGGCTGTACAGCGACTGCCGGTCCGCCCTGCAGTCCTGCCACTTGGACACCAAAGTGACGGAGATTTACAGAGAATGCAAGGAGCATATACACAAGGCAGCGTCGGCGATCTCCCTCTTCTGGATCCCCGGGCACGTGGGCCACGAGGGGAACGAGATCGCGGACCGCTACGCCAAGGAAGCTGCCGCCGGTAGTCCCACCATACAGGTGGCTCCAGCGGCAGCGTATATTCGTACGCACATCCGGCGCATGATCACCACCACCTGGGATGAAGAGTGGCAGGCCTGCAGGTTGGGTCGGCACACCCGGCGGTTTTTTCCTACGGTTGAGGCCGCCGGGGTGTTGTCCAGCTTGGGTCTCCCTTATCAGATGACCCAAGTTTTAACAGGACATTGCAAACTAAACAGTTATCTAAACCGCTTTTTTTTAAACGATACAGATAAATGCGATTGTGGAGAGGAGGCAGAAACGGTGGAACACTTTATTTTTAGGTGTCCCCGTTTTGGAAGACTAAGACTGATTTCAGAGCAGCAATGTATTTTAAAGACGGGACAGTGGCCACTTGACTTGAACGATTTTATAAAAGAAACTAAACGATTAGATTAAAGGATGGATAGTACGCTGGCAACACTCGCGATCAGCGAGTACAGTACAACTTAAATTTAAAAAAATATATATATATTTACGGATCCGAGGTTTTCAGATTTACGGAACTGAGATTTCAAAACTGCGGATCCGAGGTTTTCATATTTACGGATCGGAGGTTTCATATTTACGGATCCGAGGTTTTCATCAACTGCGGACCCGAGATTTTCATATTTACGGATCCCAGGCTTTCATATTTACGGATCCGAGGCTTTCATATTTACGGATCCGAGACTTCTTGAAAGACACTATGAGAAAAAACCCTAGCATAGCTACTCAAAAGGTTTATCAACAAGCTATATTGAAGGATTCGCTTGGTGAAGGCATCGCAGCTGCCGAGAAGCCTAGGAACTCGGAACAAGTCAGAAACGTGAAGAAAGTTGTGTTAACTGGCAAACGAATCTCCTCGGACTACATTTACAACATTGTCCGCATAGAGACAACAACTGAAAATTACGTTTGGGAGCTGACAATCTGTCCTGATATAGTTTGTACCTTTGGATTAACTGAACTGGCCAATATACTGAAGCTGTGCAACACATCCGACCAGCTTTTAACATACGACACAACCTTCCAGCTTGGAGATTTTTACGCATCAGTACTAGTCTTCCGCGTTACCAGTTTTGAAGAATGACCAGCTGTTCCTTTTGCATTTATGATTCATGACAGAAAGTTTCAAACTACGCACAAAAAGTTCCTCACGCTTGTTTCGGAACAAGTGCCTTTCTTACAGAAGTGGGAGTGCGCAATCGTTTGCGATGGGGAAGCAGCCTTGGAAAATTCGATAGAACAAGTTTTCCCAAAGCTTTTGCGATTGTCCTGTTGGAACCATATTTTGAAGGACGTGAAGCACTTTCTCAAGACCGAAACAAACGTAACGCAGGAAGCGCTATAACTGTATGAGCACATAAATGACTTCTTCAAAGAGAGAACAAGGAAGAATATTCTAGGAAGAAGGATACTTTCGAATCTTTGTGGGCATCCGCCTTCAGGGATTATTTCAACAAAACCCTTTGCAAGAGAGTTGGAGAACATGGCTGCAGATGGCTTTTCGCACATCTGGACATCGCCAAAGAAGGTCAAGGTGTAACTATCAACGCTTCGGAAAGCTTTCACAGTGTTCTCAAGAGACTGCAGGACTGTACAGAAGTAACCCCAGATATGTTTATCATGTCGATGTTTTTACTGCAGAACTACTATCATCACGAGATACAACGGGGATTAGCAGGGCTGGGTAATTATACCCTATGCCCAGCCATGGCCCATCTTTCTATTTCGCCGGAACAACTGGAAACGCCACATCCATACGTCACAAATCCTGACGATGTGATAAAAATCGCCAAGAAAAACATGGAAGATCTTGACGAAACTAGACTGGAAATGCAGTCTCACGCCAACTGCAGCTCGCTTGAAGCTGCTGCCCGAACTCTTGTGAAAGCTGATCACGTAAGCCACGACCCTCGCATGGGATCCTTCACAGTAAAAGGTCTTCGTGGAGATAATCTTTACCTGGTCCGTCTTTTTCCTAAGGAGAGTTGTACATGCAGGTCAACGGTAACCTGCAGCCATATCATGGCAGCGAAATCAAGCACCAACAAGGAACCAGAGAACCCCGTTGCAAAAGTAAACTTATCACTGATGCGGAAAAGAAAGACGAAACTGAAAGGTGAAAAAAAGCTGGACGGAAGAAGCCTAGACCAAACGACGTGCAACTTGAGCCTGCAGATGACTCTCTGTATTTGAAGAACCTGTTTTCCGATCCTTTTGAACAGTCAGGAAACGAAGCTACTGCAACCGCTGTAACAAGCAAATCTTCAGCTACCAAAAAGCGTCGACGATTTGAGAAGAGCAGTTCTTCCAAAGAACGGACGCGAGGAAAGCAGGTTGTGCGTGAAACAGTCATAGTGGCCGTCAGCGAGTGTGAGGCTGTGTCCGAGTTCATTGACGTCGAACTAGAATTTGAACTTGATAGCCACCCAGTCGACTTCATCGTAGGTGGAGAAACGATACCAACTACTTCTTTGACAGAAACCTCGAACAAGTCTGAACGCAAACTTCCTGAGGCCGACGGTGCAGTGCTGCATGAGCCCGTTCCAGGAAATACTATCGATTTAACAACGGTATCTGGCCACGACTACTACAGTTACAAAGGTGATATGTGGGTTGATGAGTAACATCTCGGGATAAAGCAGTGTTAGTGAATCAAGGACTCTCACACGTGGTGTGCCGGTCAACTGATAAAAAAACGCTTCCCGGTGGTTGAAGGCCTGCAAGACATTACCTTACGAGCGTCGCGGAACTTCAAGTCCTACAAGCAATGCAGAGACAATGGAAAATTGCATCTTGAATTCCGTCATGACGGAATCAGCCACTGGTATTGTTCGGCGTTGCTCCCTGGTAGTGATGTTGTTCGAGTGTTTGACAGCTACAACCACAAATTTCTGTTCGACGATATCGTATTCCAGCTGGCCAAAATATACGGTTCTGGGCACAAAGAACTGAAGGTACAATCATGTCCCCTGTTACGAAAAATAACGTTATAATAATAACGCAACATACGTAGACGACTATAGTGTACTGCATGGCCTCCTTAGATTATTTTCAAAGAATGCTGTGGGATTTCTTCTACTTTCCTGGTATCACTCAGACATAGCATAGAGTGTTCCATTTTTAATCTGTCTGGATGACAATTTATCTTTCAAGAATATTGTAATTCTAAGGTTGAATAAATCTGGTATAGCAGCAAATAACGTACGGCATGCTTTGTCATTGTTACTTAGGTAGTACTTGTTCCAGTCCAGCAACAGGAAAACAATAGGGACTGCGGTTTGTTTGCCATAGCCAACGCCGTTTCCTTAGCAGCGGGAAAAAGACCGAATAGGTATTTCATTCAAGTAAAGTACAAGCAAAGATATGTCTGACCTATTTTTATACTTTAAGGACCCTAATCTCCGCTCTCAAGTCGAAAAAAATATTGAGGAGATCATTTGCACAGATGCCACCGTTGAGCATCTCGCTTCGCTTATGAAAAGCAACACGTGCGAGAGACTGGGGAACTGTCTGAACAGTATTGCTCAGAAACCCCTGACCGGTTTTTCCCCCTGCAATGAGGTACGCGAAGCTCGGTGTTTAACATGCACCTTTTCTTCAATTATTTTCTCTAAAGATGTACGCCAGAGTTGCCGATTTCCTAGCTGGTCATGCACGCCATCTCCTGCCGCAGCAAGGGCCAAAGGACTTGAAAAGTTTTCATCTAGACGTCCTTTTACCGGAAGTACTGCAACGTGCTTCAGTTAACTACAAAATGTACTTAGTTTCCCTCTTTTTATAGGCAGTCATATTCGGCATATCAAAAAAGTTTGACATCACTAGAGAGGACGCCGAAGAATACCTTGCTTTCGGAATCAACGATTTGATTGTACCATAAAAAGTACAGTCAACATTTTTTATCAATTACTTTTGTGTTTCATGTCATTGTCTTTCGTTTTCTTACTTCTCAATAAATTTGGTACAAAACAGAATAAACATAATTGGAAATAAGGGATCCATAAAATTTCGGATCCGCAGTTATGAAAACCTCGGATCCGAAATATGAAAATCTCGGATCCGTAAATATGAAAACCTCAGATCCGTAAATATGAAAACCTCGGATCCGTAAATATGAAAATCTCGGATCCGTAAATTTGAAAATCTCGGATCCGCACGTTCTTGAAAATCTCGGATCCGTAAATATGAAAACCTCGGATCCGTAAATTTGAAAATCTCGGATCCGTAAATCTGAAAATCTCGGATCCGCAGTTTATGACAATTATAAATTCTTAAGACAAAAACCTGAAATTTAAAATTTACAAGAATAGGATAAATTTTTTCCGTTATGAAATTTGCGTCTTGGTAAATATATCAGAAAAAAGTCTAAAACCGACAATGTACAGTTTGGAAAAGCTCGCAAAACAACGTGTTGCTAACATTTGGTCTTGACACGTGTTATCCGCTTCTTGTTACTGCAGCTTCAATCTGATTGGTAGGGAGCGGTCGTAGCCACATCCCCGATCCGAATCCGTGTTTTACCCAGCACCGCCCCCCTCCAAGTCCTCAATATGTGATGTTAATCTAGACTTGGATGTTAATAAAATAATTAAACTTCAATTTTATCAGAAGCTACTCCACATCTAGTTGCGGCTAGGAGAGCTAGACCTGGACCTGGACCAAAGTCGCAGCTACGCCCATAGTATCTTCGAGCCCCGCAGTTGCTGCGTGATATTACAACACAGGATGCAGGTACAAATAACCCCGGCCCGTCGCATGTTTAATAGAATTATTTCCCTGAATGAAGAATGCGTTGTTGTTTTTTATTCCTCCGCCTAAGCGAAGAGCGTCCAACCAGGTTTGGGAACCAAACGAACTTGTTCTCGAAGAACTCGCGGATGCGAACGTCCTCTCCGAGCTGGATGTCCCCGATTCAGTTCGATCCAGTCAGGACCGGATCGGTAGCCTGGAGAGTGCGTATATGGATCTCAGGTCTTTCTAATCGCATCGCACGATTCCAGTGCACCAGCACTTTCGGCGAGACCAACTGCGTCACCGCAAACACCAGCAGTGGGTGATCATTCCGGTTCTCGTGTTAGTTTTTTTTAAAAAATGATTTACATAAAACTCCACGTCTTTACCAGATGGAAGCACCTGATGCACCCTGCGACCGCACTGAGCCGGAAAGCACGCTCTCCAGCGAATTGGCTAATGCTCCATTGGTACGATATAACGATATACGTACGAGCCTCTATGTATACAAGTAAGGGAAATCTGCCAGAAGAACTTTCAACTGATCCATTTATAACATACGGATATGGTTTCCATTTTCACCAACAACCGAAAAGATATATACTGTCATGTCTATAATGAACTGCTTGTTACCAACTCCATTATCTAGAAAATAATACCCATTCTTTCTACCTTTACCCGAGCAGCATTCATTGTTGTAATCCACCCGGGTAACGTGGAGGAATGCGCGACTACGCAGCGAGCAACAGAATCCTTCGCGGAACGCCCCATCACAGGGGCCTTTACTATATTTTTAAATATATTTTTTTAGAGGCTCCTACTGGGAGAGTCGAAAGTCGCCTCAAGAGAACCGTCCGAGGGAGTTCCTTTGTGGTCGCAATAGACCAGTCTCAAGTCCGGTACTAGACTGTATAGTCGTGATACGTTATAAAAGCATAAGAAGACGTATTTTGTATTGTGTAGATGAAGCAGCGCCAATCTCCAAGTTATATCTCGTACCTGGCTGCTGAGATAAGGAAGGATCCTCGAGTGCCTCCGGAGGATCTGCAGTGGACTGCTTGGATTTCATACGAGAGGGGAAAGAAACTGAGGGATAAATTTCACCTGTGGTACTATCCCGATCCAACACTAGGACCCCAGTCTCAAAAACTGCCGGCGCCCGAACTTTCGGAGACGACTTTGCGTTTGGTCGCAACTACGGTCTCGGGGAGTCGGAACTGAAGTGCGCAAGCGATAAGGCCCCGCTCACAAAGCGGCTTCCATAAACTACTGAGAATAGTCGTTGAATTCAAGAACTTTTATTAACTTACGACAGAACTTGTCGGCTGCAATGCCAGCTTTTTTACTTCCGCCCCATGCATTTTGGAGCAGCTAGAAGCTGGTTTACAGGATCGCTTTCCAGCGTTACTGACCAATACACGTGCGACATGACAGTAATATCGACACTTCGATCCCGTACCCGCGGCAATAGCTCCACTGCCTTTTGCAATTAACATCCAGAAGATCCATAGTGAAGGACAGCGTACCTTGGCGCCGTTGACCGCCACAAGAAGATACGGGTGTTTGGCGCCCTAGCGGTTGAGTGCGTCGAACCCAACAACTTCGTCAACGTTCCCGCTCCGAGGTAGTGTCTCATAATAACTCACATAGTTGTAGCAATTTTGAGCAAAAGGGTCGCTGAGCCCAGGCTAAGCGTGTTAGAGTGCCCTCCGGAAAAGCGCCATCCACTGCAGTGGTGAAATGAGGCAGTCTGGGCTGAAAGACCCTTGTCCCCAATTTTGTTTTTCGTCTACGTACACACATTAAAAACTAGATACTAAAAATATATATTTACCAATATCGTTGCTGCTGCAGGTGGTTCAACCTCTGCTACATAAAGGTTGTCTACGCCCGCAGTACCTACATCAAGGCATGTCTCTCCTCAACATTCGGCACCATCTTGAAGATCGACTCGATTAAAAAAAATACAGGGGACCTGCAAGGCGAGGCGAAAGGAACTGCGACGTGGTGCAAAAACGTCGGCAATGAGAGTGGCGAGGTGCTCACGTGTGTATTTACCAACTCAGAGTATGTTGCGGCTCTTCAAAAGATGGCGGAGGGCCTTATGAACAGGTAACTCAAAGCCTCAGTACCTCCTTCGCAAGTTCTCTATACGGACTGCGATTGCTGTCAAACGTCTGCCGGGAAACCCACGAAACTCAAGGATCTCTTTTACCGCTGGAGCGGACTCCAAAAACGGCTAGACCTGTGGCATTTATTGCGCCGCATGGCGGTCAGGCGCACCACAGAAGCTTACCCGCTGTTCCCGACGTTTATGTCGCAGCTATCTACTTGCCTGCTAGACCGGGACCAGGACGACATGTCGCGGCTGCGGGATGCGAAACGTGCGGAATTTCGAGCTCGAAAGCCGTCCGTGTCGGACGAAGCCATTGCCAACCAGATCACGAAGAAAGAGCTTGCACGACACTGCCGTCACGTTACTCGTGGCGTACAAGCGACCGTCAGTAGCACTGATGCTCTTCTGAAATTATGGGAAAACGCCACCGACCCTCTTGGCGTCCCGTCATTGCACATCTCCTGCATTCAGGATGTTCTAAATGTTCAGCTGTACACCGTCAACGATTACTCGATGAAAGCTGGGGTACGGCTTCCGATCTACAAGTGCGGTCGCGGGTCCACATCGCTGGAAAAACTTCCACACCTTCATCTCGCAAACTTTGTACCAGGCAAGTTGTTAATACGTTTTCGACTTGTAAACCTTACGTTATACTAAATACTTGTGGTTCTATACAGGAACAGCAGCTACTGCCGTACTTATTCAGGCGCACCTGATAGACGGCACTTCGCGCTGGAACGCTCGAAGAAGAGTGGCGAATTTGTTGAACTTTCAACCAACCCTTCGCAAACGCCGCGCAGTTCGGCAAGACATCAGCGACAACCATTTACGGACATTTGATGTTCAAGTCCCAGGTAGTTTAATTGACTGGAATCTGTTTTAGGACAATAAGAAACTAATATGCTCTATTGTACAGGAACGTGTAGAAATATTGGCTCAGAACATTTTCCAGAAGTCGGTGTAACCAAACCTCATAGGAAAGTTACTGAGGAAGACAGAGAACTTTTGGCCTGGAGTATCTCGACGACCAGTCTGGATTACACGTTCCCTCGAAGAACGAGATCAAATAGATTGAGATGGAACAGCTCGATGATCTGATTGAAAAACAAGAGGCCTGATTTTCCACATTGAAGCAGAGCCCACCATGGACGACTATCTAGCTTCACTACTCGCTTCTTGGCGTGAAGATCAGGAAATTCCGGTCGCTCTTACAAAGGCTGGCGAGGGTGCCGACGACTGTCGCTCGGTCTCTGAAAGGTAGTTTGTTACAAACATTCTCTCGCTAGATGGTCCCGTGTTTTAACCCCCTCTTTTTACCCTGTGTTGTTCCCCCATACAAACCCTGTTAGCCCAGTTCTTCGTCAATATATTGCATGCCTACAGCCTTTCATACGTCCCTTCTTTTTCTCCCATTGATTAGCTATAGAACTTGTTCTACTCATTATTTCCTGCGTGTGCATTCATAACAAATTGGCAACAAGGTAAAAGTACTCTACGACGGCGGAAGTTCCAGTTCCTGCAAATCCTGCTCTACGTGTTATGGGAGTTTTCGGCTCCTTGGAACCGTTCCAGATAGAGAACCTTAAAGATGGCACAGGCTATGGAAACTGCCAGGTCCGAAACCGCTCATCTTAGGGGTGAGGAGAGAACGAATCAGATTAAGGGTAAAAACTTGTTTCGACACAAGGAGGGCGTTAACGAAAAGCCGAAATCATCGGTATCCCTCACGAAACACTGCTTGCGTTGCGGAGATTCGAGACACATGGTCGATAAATGCCTGCATCAAGATAAAAGATACAACTCTTGTGGCAAATAGGTCACTTGTCAAAAGTTTGCAAGTCAAAAGAGTCAAACTTTCATAGCAAAGGTCAACAGGGAAAAGTTCACATGGCCGAAGAGCACCAAGATCAGAACAATTCTCTTCTAGGACATCTAAATTCGGTCAAGTCATCTGTTGATGCCATTGGAGTTCAACAGATAAAAGTACCGGTTATTTTGAAGGAAAACGTGTCCTCATGGAGTTGGACACTGGAGCCGTAGTAAGCTTGATTTCATCAGATTTGTGGATGTCTTCAAGATCTCCTAATCTTAGCGAGGAGCTTAGTAGAGCGAGGGTGCGGTGTAGCCTAGATAAGGGGGTTTCGAGTCCCCAAGGGTGCCCAAGGTACGAAACGGTAATCGTTCAACATTTCGTGATGACAATCCTAATGGCTGCTAGTGTCACGGGAAGACGAGCGTCTAATTCAAAAATTAAAATCCTCCCAAACTTATGCCGCTGCGGCAACTTTTCTTAGTTTCAAGTTAGGATAAATTAATTTCAGTACAAAGCTATAGCTATTATTCATTTCTATTGCCCATTATCATGTCCAGTGAGGGCAGAAAAAAAAATTCTTTTGCAAGACCTTTACTTCCACAAAATACGCTCCATTTCAATCAAAAAGTGTTCTTCCACAGTCCACACAAAACTAATAATATCTTTGTATGACTTGTTTGCAGATTATGTAGCAATGCTTAGACAAACTCAGTCAACATAGTCCATAGTATAATTTCCAAAAATAATTTAATTGCTAACGTTAATTGTTTCTTTCTCCCCCATTTCATTTGGTGGCGGTGGATTAGATAAGTCAAAATGGGCTCGATAGCATTAATTTTACATACATGCTAGTAGAGTAGAATATTAGAATACAGAAATTTTTCCCATGTAACATGAATGTGACGTGGCAATAGGTCTTAGGCCTTGCCCGAGCTGTAAAATCGAATACAAATTGCACTCAACCCAGTTCTTTTTTTTTTGGAGGGGGGGGGGGCTTTCCTCGCCGCTACAGCCCGGCCTAGGAACCCCAAAGAAAGCCGGTCGGTTTGTTGAAGCTATTTTCTTCCGCTGCTGGCTCGTTACCGCGCCAACATAACACAGCCCGACGCCCAGGCCGAGGTGCACTAATCGAATATACGCGGATCACCCCGGCTGCTGCAGAGGGAGCTCGCGAAGAGGGACGGTAACTTGCAACTCTACAGTATTAATGTGATATCTTACAGAAGTGGTAAGGAAAAGCAAGCTTAACTGGTTTTTCGGTAGGTGCAAGGAATGGGAACGACAGCAGCAAGTGCGGGAATTGATTGGCGAACAACAGATCGTCATTCCTCGTGTCCCTGCGTCTCCTGCACCTCAGCTACCAGCAAGAACCCTCCCAGCTTCAGCACCAGTGCCCGGCTACAAGCTGTTAACCACTGCAGAACCTCAGCCCCGCATTCTGTCGCTGCAACAAGGCACCCTTCAGTGTCGACCAAGTGAAGTTCGCAATCCTTCGGGTTCCCGCAGCCTCAAACTTCAGGAGCTTCTGCATCTAGTGAGCCAGGACCCTTGGGTCATTCCGCTTCTGTGCAAGAGACACCGGGAAACCCAGTGGAGCAGAAAAACTACAGAAGGTCCACGCAGTTTCACCACGCGAAGCTGCGGAGTAAAGGGCTTCCACTGCCAAGGCCAAGGTATCCTTCAACGTGCAGGATCTGTAAGAAAGTCCGCAACGAAGGTAATACGCACAAGAATCTGCAAGGTAGATGGTTTTGACCATAAGATGCAGCGTGGCAGTCGTTCGAGCAATTCGAGCGGCGTCTTCTTGAATTGGCTGCCAAGAAACAGCTCGTAACGTACTACTCTCCAGAGATTATTGCTAACCTTAATGTATCTCACCCTTTCTTTTCAGTCCTCCGCGAATAACATTCCGAAGAAAAAACATCGTCGGAACCTCAACAGAATGTCCAAAATAGTCGACAATTTTATTTATTCGTTATACTGGCAATTCTTGCGTCAACATATGCCGGATTTGAAGCGTTTCTTTCAAATCTAATGACTCTCGAGGCTCTGACATCATTAGCTGATTTGTGCCACAACATTATAGTGGAATTCATGTGTTAATTCAATTTCCTTTTTTTACAACTACCTATGTAATTATTTTTTTATAAAGCTGTCAGAATTATGTTGTCACATTTTCCTAACAAACAAGTTCCAGTTATAGCCTAACAAGCTTTGTGCAGAATATTTAATGCTCCTAATGTAATCCTGTATAGTAGTGTCGTTGAAGTCTATTTTGTTAAATATGCAAAACCTGCCAGGTGTTCAGCCTTGAAATAATTGTCTGCCAGAGTTCACTTGATTGCCGCCATTTGTTCGCAAACATCCAAAACCCACAAGAATTTGAGAAACGCCTACATTATTAAGTACTCCGCATACTAAATACACGTTGGAGTTCGTGCCAGTTACAATTGATTATGAACGAAATGCAGAAAATTCTCTTTTTAAACTAATGTTTATCTTCCCCGACTTTGGTACTTAAAAATTATCTTTTATGATTACTTTTCTCTTTTCTTTGTTTTTCCCTTATCTTCTCCCCTTTCTTCCATTTTCTCCTTCTTTGTTTTCCGGACAACTTTCATACGGTACGAATTGCGTTTGACGCTTCTGCTGAGACAAAAGGGGAAGCCTTCCTTGAATGACTGTCGAGAAACCGGACCAAATCTTCGTCCAGAACTTTGGACTGATTCAAGGGTTGTGTCAAGGTGAGCGAGAGTTGCGGCTTACAAAGAGAAACAACTTGTCGCAGGAAGAGTTCAAGAATTTCGAAATCTAACTCATCGTTTTTGGTAGAATCATTGCTTCGGACGCGTTGGCGAGAACCTAACAAGTATACTTTCGAGAGAGGCAACTTCGGTCCAGTTATTAGATTCGATGTTACGGCGGTTTGGATCAAATTGGTTTTCGGGTTCACCCAGAGACTGGTCAAATTTTCAGTACGGGTTACAGCACGAGTACAGCGGTGTGTCTTTATCTTCAGAAAACGAAACGGACGAATGGGGGTGAAACATTTCTACTGGTCGTAGAGTTAACTGAAGCTGAATTACTCTGGTTACTTCAGGTGCGGACAGAGGCGTTCGCTGAGAAACGACGTCTTGTAGAACTGGGCCAACAAGTGCCACAACCCCCAACCATTAGGAAACTGCCGAGTCCATTTTTCGAAAAAGAGATTGACCTTGTTAGGATAAAGGGCAGAATGGAGTGGAACGAACCTTGCCCAGTACTTATGCCTTGAAAACATTATTTAATGCGATTACTCGTAGAAGTTTGTCGTAATCGCGTACCTCACGCGGGAGTGCGGGACACGCTGACGGCATTGCAACAAGATTCCTGGAGGTTGAAATAGGCGATGGGAGAACGTTTGTGTTTTGCGTGTCTAGGCGACAGTCACCAAGCCCATTCCTATTGGAGAGCGAGAGAGTGGGGCATCAGCAAGTGTCGCCGGGTTACGCTGCGTAACCCGGCGATACTTGCTGAAGAAAGTATATCGCAACCACAGTCATCTGAAGAAGACCTAACGAACCTCGTCGTACCAAGGTAAATTCCCATTAATCTTTTCTGCATCATAACCAACTCTTCGCCTCTTCCTAGTCCAGACTGTATGAGGTGTTCGTGTGCTTTATTGGACGTTTTCTTTCTTTTCTCGTACCTAGCGTCTCCCTTTTAACTGAAGCGGGAAACAATGATCTTCAGTCACAGTCACAATGCTCTCTAAGCTCTGACCTGCTTTGCGATCAAAGCATACCTGTTGGTTCTGAAGACCAGTCTATCTCTCCTAGCGAAAGCATAAGCCCATCGCCATTAACAATTAATGCTTGGGATCCTTCAACATGGCCAAGGCCTTTAAGCGATGCTCAGCGATGCTTCCTGGCCCAGCGGCCTCTTCAAGACTTGACTAGCATAAATTTCGAGGAAACTTTGTCCGAGGGTCGGACTCTAACAAAAAATTGGTTTTTCCGTGAACTACCTAATGGTGAAGTGGTTAGAAGAAGTTGGCTGGTTTACAGTCCTAACACCCGATCCTTGTTTTGCCTTCCTTGCTGCCTTATGGGCACTGCATGCCAGTCGAGGTCTTCTTTAACCAAAGACGGTTTCAACAAGTGGAAAAGTCTGCATTCTCGTATTCCCGAGCATGAGAATTCGTCGGACCACGAAAAAAACTATTTTGCCTGGAAAGAGTTACAGCTTCGTCTGCAGAAAGGAGCGGTCGATCAACAGCATCAAGAGATGATTGAAAGAGTGAAGAACACATGGAGGCATGTACTTGAGTGTCAGCTTAAAGTGATGCAATTCTTAGCAGAGAGGAATCTCGCTTTCCGTGGGTCTGTAGAGAGAGTTGGTGATCCTCGGAATGGGAATTTTTTGGGTGCATTGGAATTAATGGCAACAAACGATCCTGTGCTTGACGAATTACTGCGCAGAAAGAGTGAAGCTGTGTCCAACAAATCAAGAGAAATTTCGTACTGCTCTCCAGAAATTCAAAATGAGCTGATTGACCTTGTAGCTTGCCGCTTTTACGTTCTACAATGGGGCAGGAACGGCTTACAAATCTAGCCATTTTGTCACTTGAAAGTCGTCTGGCTCGCGAAATAGATAAAAGCGAAATAATCGACCAGTTTGCATCTAAAAAGGCTCGCAAAGTGGCTTTTTAACGTTTCTTTTATTGTATGTAACTTACTTTGAAACTGTAATAAACTCTGTTTTAGTTTTCAAAAGGTTGTTCGGTAATTTGTCACTATTACTTTAGTGATTTATATTCATAAAAAAAATTCGGACGAGGGCGCAAGAAGTACTGTTTGCCATGGGCGCACTTGGCCCTTCCTACGGCACTGGTTACGCATTAGGCTGATTGGTCGACTCGTGTCACTATGCCGAGTTCGCAACCAATTACCTCTTGTCCGGAAGTAAGTCGTACTCGATATAATGGCATAATGTAACCATTTTCTTTCACGGACACCTCCCGCTGACTTGTCGTATCCTGACCTCAAAATTCGTAGTCCTTTGTAGCCATTACGTTTAGCTTTTGTAGCCATATGTCCATGTCTCAAGTACGTAAAACTCACTCTTTCAACTCAATCTACAGCCTTACCACGTAACTTACCTCTTTACTCGATTTCAAGTGTGTGTTTTAACTCATTCAGTAGCGTGTAATACATAGTATATGCACTCAAACTCCGCGTCCAATTTCTCTTCTCAAATCAGTAACTCGAACTCACGTACTTTCTCGTCAGTCGGGAATCCGTTCCGTGACATATTTTGTTGGCAGCGTACCTTACTGATTTCGGAGAGCTAATTGTCGTGCCCAAACTTGCAATACTGTAGATCCGGTCCCGAGTGACTATTTCTTATTTCAACGCCTTATTCGAACTTTTTCGGTACAGGCAACTCAAAACAATCGCCCTCGTTTCTACGCAGTTGTCAATATTATACTCCGGCACATTAAAATAAACCAATAGCCGCGTCGTGGTACACAGAGTTCGGCAAACGCAAATTCAAACGCAAATTCGCTGTTCAACATCGTTTTGCCCTTGCCATTCTCGATTCTGGAACCAGTGTTTCTATTTTGCAACCTAAAATATTTCAAAAACTCTCTACTTCAGAAGTCTTCCAAATACGTCCCGCAATCCAAATGTCAGACACTCCAACCCCTTTGACCCCAGCACCAACGGAATTCCCCCCTAACGTCTCTTTTCCGCCTCCCGTCCCTACGGTCCCTCCCCCCACCAACCAATCGTAACGGACAGCCTACAGGTCCCTGTATGGGCGTGGCTACTTGGTTCTTGCAAGATGGTCGTGGTAGCTAACTTGTGCCTACCCAGAGCGCAGTGCATGGAGATATTTGACAATGTGGTAAGGGTAATATGAAAAATAAGAAAGAGGGGGAAAACAGGTCACTTGACCTGGTTTATTTGGTGGAGCAAGTTATCCACTTTTGTCTGGTTCGCAATTCAAGGGACACATGAAGGAGAACCACTGACCTTCGTAAGTACCGTTTTACTGCAAGTGCTCTATAGTAAATTTTTTTTAAAAAAATTTCGGTAATAGGGGCAGCTGACTGCTGTGACCAAAGGTCTTCGTTTGCACGGGGTCATCCGTTGTGGATTTGGAGTTTGGCTGATTTGCGTGCATTGGCAAGTGCTAAAATAGTGTTGCCTGCCTGTCGACCTCGGTTTTACGTTTCACGTTTACGTTCCTAGATCCCAAGAATCTCTGGCGTTGAATTTGCAATCTTCCGATTGGTGTTAGGAGTGTTCGTTGGGATCTTGCCTGGGACTACGTCTACCCTTGCTTTCTATTGAACACCGGGCGTCTTTGTCATCAGGGAAGGCCCCTGATTATAACTTTTATGCCCTATCGACGAATTATGACATGACTGCTCGATTTACTGGGAACCGGAGCGTCTGGAGTAACCGCACCGTTTCGAGTAAAAATTTGTTTTCAGCTAAAAGTACAATGGTTTTCAAGTGATGATCCAGTGTGAATTTAATGTAAAGTCTAAGGTAAATTAAATTTGTAAGAAGAGGGATGACATTAACGATAAATGTAAAATCTTGGTTGGGGGGGGGGGCGGTCTTGAATTATATCTGGGGTTGGTTCGTCTTGTGGGTAGGGGAATGCGCCCCTTACCTTATTAAGGGGGTCCCCCGCGGTCTCACAAGTCAGTCACCATGTTCCTGGCACTTGCAATACTGGTTGCAATACTGGTGTTGCCAACTCCAGGCATTTTGAGCCTGGAAGTCTCCATGTGTGACCGTAAGAATTCTGAGTTTTTGGGAGTGATCGATACCCTCCCAGTACGTTCGCTTGACCCGGTTAACAAAATACCGCAATCCATCAGTTACGAACTACTCTCCGGTACCCTCGATATGTTTGAATTCTCCGGGTTCGCGTGTTCGGCGTAGATCAGAGAGGTAAAATTCGAAACCTTTTTTCTTCGCGAGCCACGACACGACCGCCGGTTAAGTTAAAAAATGAAGTGAGAATCCACGGCTCTCAACGCCAACTTGACTTCCTCATCCAAGAAAACACCTTCCGAGCATTGCAACATCAAAGATCTTTACAAATAGTCAACCTACCAGATATTTTTATTCAACACTCCAAATACGACATCGGTAGTTGAACCGTCGAGTCATTTGCCTACACTCCACACTCCTTAGGGGCAGGAGAAAGTGACGCTTAGGTACTCGGCATTGCATCGCCTTTCATGGGAGGATTGGCAGTCGCTGTCTTCGCAACACTTTGTTAACGGAGAAGGGAAAAGGATCCGGGCCGAGAGGACAGAGAGGGCCTAAGATGCCTACCTAGAGCGCAGTGCATGGAGATATTTGACAATGTGGTAAGGGCAATATGAAAAATAGGAAAGAGGGGGAAAAACAGGTCACTTGACCTGGTTTATTTGGTAGAGCAAGATATCCACTTTTGTCTGGTTCGCAATTCAAGGGACAGTTCAGAACATACCGATGACTCTGATATAGAAAGTACGTCTATTTGCGGTCGGCATGCAACTGGTCCTT
>JAIQCU010001555.1:0-19361 GCA_022114935.1 Leptestheria dahalacensis
AAATACGTTGATAGCTAGATGGATAGATAGAAAGCAGATAGATAGATAGACAGATAGATAGCTAGGTCTCAGTTTGACAGATAGACGGACAGCTAAACGGAGATAGGTAGACAAAGGGATGGCTAGATCGTAAATACGTAAATAGCTAGATGGATAGATAGATAGTAGATAGACAGTAAATGGATAGATAGATAAGATAGATAGGCAGACAGATAAGGAGTTAGACAGACAGATAGATCCGTCGACAAAAGAGAGAGACTTTTCAACAGTAACACGAGAAGTATTCCGGAGCAAGGTCGTTTTCGGGCGTGCAGACACTGGAATGTCCCAAGTGTCTTTTCTCTTTCTTCTAAAAAAAATGTAATATATATATAGCTATAGGCTATTTCACTCGTGCGGACAATAGTTTTTCCAATAGCTCGACAGGTGTGTTCTCCGCCCAAGGCTATTTTTACATTAGCGATCGTGTTCTTCGAGAACCCGATGACATCTTTTCCCAGCATATTACCTGTTGGATGACTTGTCGGTAACTGGTCGCAAAAACTAGGGTCCTTAATCAATAATCCACTCATTTCAGTGACGTTATACTACTCTATTCTACTTCATTAATTTAACCTGTACGAATTCAACACCGGTTAAAATAATTAATTATCATAATTATGAAATACAAGCTGGTGCAGATCTGACGACATGTATAAATTGGCTAAATTACTTACTTACTTGCGTATTAAACGATAACATGTCGGCGGATAACTTAAAAGATAGGTAGACAAATAGGTAGATAGATAGGTAGATAGACAGATAGATAGGTAGATAAAGAGACAGGGATCTTTTCTGGAGATTGACCTTTTTTAAAAAGCGAGAATTTTCGTAAAAGGCATCTTAAAAGTAAGCCGGTGGCCCACTTTCCCCGCTCAAAAAAAGCGATCGTGTCGACAAAGAGGTTTAATGGGGCCAGAGTGGGAAAACGATTGAGAAACAGCAGGTGCCTTGTGTTGTGCTACACTTTCATTATTCTCCCGTCCTAGTCTGGTGATCTTCTTTCTGAAAAAGTCATTAATGAACTGAATGATTACACGTTAATCAAAAATGAATGAGGATTCACTTAAGAAGAAAGTATGAATTGAAAGGTTTCTCAACACGATTGAATGTGTAACAATTGTACTCGAGTGTGGTGCTTTGAATCTGAAAGGTGCAGCAGCGGGCGATGATTAGAAGGCCACAAGGGCGTGGTTGGTATTGTGTTTATATACGTTTGATATATTTGGTCATTTTGATGTAACAGTGTTTGTGTTTACCAGAATAATATTCGAAATAATTTTGAAATTGACCAAACAGCAAAACTATTAAACTTGAAATACAGACCGCAGTTTGTTAAGTTTAAAAAAACTCGGCTAATTTGTCTTCATGTTTTGTTTATTTGCAGTACGGATCCCGGGCAGTTATGAGAAACAGCGCTACGATGGATGGTACAACAATCTAGCACATCCGCAATGGGGAGCAGTAGGTAAATACATCAACACACTTAAGAGAAATTGCATATTCATTACACCCAACAGCTCTTAATCTGTGGTAATTTCGAGTACAATTGTGATAGATCTAATCTCTCCTATAACAAATCGCTACTGGAATTTGTGCAATGGAATCCCGATATCCAGTCTGTGGATGTACATAGTTTGTTCTGTTTAGATTTTGGCCGGATGCCAGTGAAATATTTCGATGGTCATTGATCTAGTTTTACCGACAAAAGAAAGTCGAGGGCGGAGAAGGGCGTGGTCGCATCTTCTCGATTCACAAATTATCTTCTGCTTTCTTATTGTATATGTTAATTGATCATCCATTCCAGTGTATGTAAGATTGTCTATGCCTTAAGGCTATTATATAACATGTAAGCTAATCAATGAACCTCGTTTAATTTAGAGTGACGTAATGTACGGGTTGTGTGATTCGTATAGTTTAATTGTCTAATGTTAAGTTATCCGTTCCGACTGAGATTATATTAGAATTGATCGCTATCACAGGAAGGAATCGTGAATCTTGAGAATGGTGTAATTTGGTGGGTTAGAAAGTTAATGGGTTCTTTTGTAGTCGAATGACACGGCAGAATGACTGTGTAGCTTGACCTGTGACCTCATTTGGCGCGTGAAGAGTCACGCTCTGTGTGATTTTGTAATTGAGTGTCGGTTCTAATAGAAATTGTACTAAAATATAATTTAAAAAATGAAATTATTACGATATAAAAATATAGACTATAAACTAGAATACACTAAATGAAAATGAGGTTAATTCATAAAAGAACCTATGAATCATCAACCTAAAATCTTCCAGTTTTCATCTCTAGACTTAAAATACAGGGCATTTCGAAATCGTACCCAAGCATAACTACAGTAATTATCTACCCAGTTCCGTCAAAGATTCCGAACGGTTAAGATTCTGGAAAGATTCTCGAGTTGTTTTCGATACTTAAAATGTGAAACATTTCAGCGAATCTAGGATTCCCGCTGTACGATTCCTCATGTCAAGATTCAAGACACAATAAATTAATAAATATAGTAAGTATCAAAACTTAACTTAATAAAATGGAAGAGTTAAAATAAAGGATTTCTATGGTTATCGTTTTGACTGGGAAACTTTATATTATTAAGTTTAATCTTAATGCTTTTAGTTAATCGGTTGTCCCTGAAATGACTTCTGACGCGTGAAGCGTGCCCGAGTCGAGTCGACGCCTCACTGAGCACTTGCGGTTCTGGATTTCCCCTGGGCTCGGGCCCGACTTGGCGTACAGTCTAGAGCAGTAAAGAAAAACGACAAATTCATTCAAGTTTTTTCCTTGTATCTTTAACGGGTTTTGCTGGATAACCATGAAAATTTACACGGCGATTGTACTATTCACTAGTTCCGTAGCCTCAAATTTTCAGTGATTTTGAGCCTTTAGTTTAGCCAGAATCAAATGTTAAAGTTTAGATCGAGGCATTGTTCTTGGGCCCTTTTTTGTACGTTATTATTTTTTCTCAGTAAAAGAATTCAATAGACAAAGACCTTGGAAAAAGACAGTCGATTACACGTGACAGCTGCGGCAGACGTGTCGGATAATGCATGACGCGTGTAACGTTGACAGATGTAATTTTAATCATGGGTTATTATATTAATATTATATATTAAATTATCAAGTTATTAGTGTCTGATTTAGGTCTGTTTTGAGTTATCTGCCTTTTTTAATCAACAGATAGTATTTTGTAGATTCGCCAGTTGTGTTTAATGGCAAATAGAGAATTTGTTGGTTATTGAGTATTTCGATCGATATTATTGGATTGATTACTCTATCTATTTACCTATCTGTTGTCTATCTATCTGTCTATGTATCTATCTATCTATGCATCTATGCATCTACCTGTCTATCTATCCGTTTATCTGTCTTCGCATTTGTGTAATTCTTTCTAGCTATCTATCCATCCATCGATCCCATTTTCTATATCTGCCTATCTACCTACCTATCTATCTATCCATCTATCTATCTATCTATCCACCTATCTATCCATCTATCTATGTGCCTGTCTATCCCTGCATTTCTGTGTTTCTCTCTAGCTAACTATCCATCCATCCATGCCACTATCTACCTATCTCTATTATCTATCTATCTACCTATCTATTATCTATCTATCTATCGATTGGCATAAATAGAACAAATTAGGTAAACTGAATCACTGTAAGTTAAATAAGCAGTTAATTGTGTTGTGTAGATAACTTCAGGTTTATTGTATAGATACCTAAAAACAATGTCAGTTAAAATGATCTTATTTAGAAAGATTATTAAATCATGTTAAGATTATCAATCAAAGTATAAAATCGTTTTTCCAATTCACAGACAGTCATTTGACGCGAAAGGCGCCGGCGTCGTACTCGGACGGCGTCTACATGATGGCAGGGACGAACCGGCCGAGTCCCCGGACGCTCAGCGAGGTTTTCATGAAAGGCCCCGATGGACTTGGATCCCTCATGAACCGCACTGCCCTCTTCGCATTCTTTGGTAAATTTCCATCTTTTTAAAATTAAAACTGTATATTGATTAACTTTATTCATATTAATACCATCCTAATTTCTTTGTTAATCATACTCTCAAGTTAATTACTTCCCATTAATAAATTTAAGAAACGTCAATAATCCAGTTCAGAATATATGATATCATTATATTGACATTATTGTTTCCATGCGGTTTTAATGTGTCTTCAAAAGTAGTGCGTTATTAGATTATTTTATTTAGTTGTAATGACACTGCGTGTAATACTGACTAGCATAAACTAATACTAATTATATATAAGAATATATTGCTACATGTTTTTTTATGGACATTAAATGTAATAAATATCAATCAACATATTAATAATGCTTTACTAATAAAATTTAGGAGTAAAATGGTTATAAATTGATAAAATATACATGGAATTAAATAACTAAGTTAATTTAAGTAAATGCCTGTCGGATTTTTTATTACTGTTGGTTATTATTGGTACTATAGTACTAAAGGAAGTTAAAGTATTTTAAACTGATGTAAGTTTTGAGTTTCACAGTTAACAAGCTTTGTAATAATATACGGAAAATATAACGTTTACAAGGTTATAATGACTCAGTTTTTCTACTGTGTTTCAAATAATCCACCCATGTTATTTCTTAGTTGAATTAGTTTAATTCCGACGATTATTATACTTTGACAGTTAATTTAAACAACAATCCAAGACAAGTAGCCAAAAAATATTAAAACTAATAACTTAAGCTTGAGGTAGAATTTGCCTGGCCAAGTCAAATATTACCGTCAGCAACCATCCAGTTCGCGGAAGGCATATAAACACTTCACATTTCGTCATCGTTCGCAAATCGCCTTCAGATGTTATGCTCCGCGCGTTCCATTTGGGATACGTCAGCTGTGGTATAGCTTCTGTCCTGCAGGCACAAGACAATATCATAATCAACATTTCCCCGGAAGATCTCCCCTCTGCTCCGATATTCCACACGTTGAAAGTTGTCTATAGGGGAAACGCACAGCAGAGGCTTTTAACACTGAAAAACCCGTGAGGAGAGAGAGAGAGAGAGAGAGAGATACGACAGAGAGAAAGTGGCTTCTCTTGCATAACTTACTGTGCCCTAGAGGAGGTGTGCGACTTTCGATATTTCAATTCACTGTCCCAATTTCCGCCCCCTAGATATCCAAACCAGTCAAATTTAACTTCGTGAAACTTG
The DNA here is from genome assembly GCA_022114935.1 of Leptestheria dahalacensis. Taxonomy (NCBI): domain Eukaryota; kingdom Metazoa; phylum Arthropoda; class Branchiopoda; order Diplostraca; family Leptestheriidae; genus Leptestheria; species Leptestheria dahalacensis. Next base: position 5,236 of record JAIQCU010001555.1, read on the forward strand.
ATCTAATTAAGCTGTAGTAAACACTAACGTTTAAACGAGTTTGAAGATCTTGTTTACTGCAGAATGTAACGAGTAAAGCGCAAAGGTAGACCAGGTAGAAAAGGCAGAGATTCAGGTAAAAACAAGGTATCCATGGCATCCATTCATTCCGTTCATTATAGCAGAACGAAGAAGAAGAAGAAGCCCGGGGTTTGACTGACTGGAAACCCACCCGGTCTTCTGTGGAAGTTTCTAAAAGCCTCTCGGCTACCGAACTTTGAAATAAACGTGGCTTTTCTCAGCCAAAGAGAAATTTATCCATAAGGTTCCTTTTTTTCTACCAAAAAAAAAAAAAAACAACAACAAAAAACAGGTAGACGATTTCACTTTTTTCCCCTTCTGGCTCCCGTTAAATTTGGACGCGAGGTGATGATGCAAAACTGTAGGACAAATTGCGTAGTTTTCCCAAATTAGTTAGGCGTTGTAGTGGTAATCGTATAGTGACGTCGTTGGAAGTTTCTGGTTTGAAGTAATCAGATCAGTCTTTTGATTTAGTCTTAAAGCGTTATTATTATAAGTCATCGAAACTGTTATGAACGCAGGCTATGGTTATCTATGTGAAAGATAAGGAAATTAAAGTTAAATATTATTGATGTTACTGATAAGCCATAACTGACTTGGAATTCAAGCTGCAAGTCGACGTAGTCAATCACGACTCGTTTTGTACGTTGAGTGATGTTGAATTAGTGTTAAACTAAGCTTCTGTATTATGTTGAATTTTCTCTACTTTTAATTGTTTTAAAAAATTAGGTCAGCTGGTGACCTCCGAGATTCTACTGGCCAGCGAGTCGGGCTGCCCCATTGAGCTGCACAAGATCGACATCGACAAATGCGATGAAATGTACGATTCCGAGTGCACGGGCAAGAAATTCATGCCCTTTCATCGTGCCTGGTACGATCACAAAACTGGACAGAGTCCAAACAACCCCCGCGAGCAGGTAATCAAAAAAATATATTCAAGAAATAAAAATGCACTCAACTATCTCTGAAATGCACAGAATACGATAACTCGCAAAATATGATTCAAGGAGATGTAACAATAATACCATCGCTATCTGAAGTTCCTCATACGAGTATCAGTACGGAAGTTATTTGCAAAAGTTAATTCATTAATCAACTTGAAAATCGACAAAAGTCGTCAAATATTCGACAGGAATGTTGAAAATAAGCGACTCTTAAAACCTCTCAAAGAGAACACAATTTACTCGTTTTGTAAGGTTATACTATCGATCCCAACTCTTACAAGTCAACTGCAGACCAACTTCCAACTCGACTTGAGGGGAAAAAAACGAGTTGTATTCCCTATATAGAATGTCGAGCCGAGTCAAGTTCATCAGAAGTAAACGCTAGTACTGAAGTAGCACCGCTAGAGGGCGCTGGTGAGCTGAACACGTGCGTTGCTTCGTTTTTTGACAACTCGCCAAAGAGTTTTTTGCATTTGTTGGCCAAAAAAAGCACAAGACGAGAAGTAGGCCACACGCTTTTTGAGAGTGAACCGAACGTCCACACACATGCGTGGCCTCGAATTGCGTACACCGTATAGCTATGTACACACTGGGGCGGAGAGTGAACAGGGAAATTTTCTTATAACGACTGTACGTAAACCCGTTAGTTTTGTATACTTCGCTTATTGCTTTTTTTGGGGTAAAATATATATTTGCTTAATGACGGGTCTAATGTTTGAGTGATAGAAAAGTCGAGTCTGAAAATGTGATGGCTGCCAGACACGCAAAGAACCCATTCGTCTGGTATTCACCCATCGACTGATGCAGCGTTGCCAGTTCGTGAATTAATACCTCGTGCACGCTTTTTGATTGAGAGTTGGCATGAAATTTAATTACAATTACAGTCACTTTAAAAGTAACTAAATTTTCCCAGTTTTCTGTGGCCAGTCCTGTTTTCCCAGTTCGAAAAAGTGAGGAGCTGGAAAACAAGTTTTGTCTTGTTTAGGTTAACTGGCCTTTACGGTTGAACCAGGTCTTGGCATGCGTCTCTCTAGAGGCAGTGAAAGGTGTGCTGCTCTACATTGAAAGCCCCGAGAGTTTTCGTTTGAAATCAGGGCCAAAACTATGTGTGGTTACTGTGATACCGTTGTGCAGGGTGTGCCTGTAGCATTCGTAAATCTCGCGCCACGAGGGTATATCTCGACCCAGGGGCACGACTATCGACCAGAACGATTATACGATTTTGAACTTTCTACCGATCGACACAGTTTTGCTAATGTCATGTAACGGTGCATTTGGAATCGGCAAATGAGCAAATTGTTTCGGGGATCGACATAATATGGTCAAGTCCAGAATGCAATAGTTAAAACTGGTCTCACCTTTATAAAACTAAAGTTGTAGTCAGGTTTAAAGGGCCGTGTAGGGTGGGTTACTGATTAACAGAACCTGCTACTATGGAAATACTTCTCAACTTAGAACTAATTTAATCTCACGCGAGATGTTTCGCCATCTGTCGGTAGCGTCAAGCACCAACATATGCTCTGTATGATTCATTGTTGATATATTTCAAGTGTCCAGTTTAAGTTGCTCGTTACGATAGGATTAAGTTGATTGCTTAGTAAAACTCTAGTAACAGCAATTACTGCTACCCGTGTAGTAGCTAGTAACTAACTAATGAATTACTGTTGGTTTCGTGGGGTTTGGTCTGAAACTCGTCTTATATTACTTTAGTCAATTATTGGTGCTATCTCGTTTTCTTGTATTATTATAAAAAATTATCGATTTCGTCAACATATCCAAACAATCCGGTCTATTGTTACTTTTATCTGATTGCGATTGCGCGGTGAAATGAGGCCATAAACTGCGGATCCTTTACTTTTACGCACAAAGTCTTGTATGCGGCGCTTTCAGACGCCAAAAGTTCAACTGTTTTATAACATTATCAACTTGTTGTAAACCGATTGACACACAAATGTTAAAATTCTTTGCTTGAAGGAACGGCCTCGAGGTCGTTCTGCTAACGTGGGTGTGGGAATAATTATCCACAAAGAATGGGAGCAGTTTGAAATGACTTTCTAAAAGTTGAAACAGTTTGGTTGCCGATGAAATGACAAAGTTATCCAAAGATATGCATCTTAAGAAAACCCCATTCTTTTATAAAGTGATCCTTTTCTTGAACGTTTGATTGGTTAATGTTAACGTGGCATCAATAAGTTTATAAATTGATTTCCAGTTTAGTCATTTATTATACGTACGTGGATTTTTGAAACGAAATGTCATGATTTTGTGAATTGTTATCCTTTTTAGATCAATCGGATGACCAGCTGGATCGACGCTAGCTTCGTCTACAGCACCAGCGAGGCTTGGGTCAACTCGATGCGATCCTTCGAGAACGGCACCTTCAAAACGGGCGACGATGAGGGACTCATGCCGTCGCGAAACACGGAGCGCGTTCCCATGTTTAACGCGCCGGCGCCGCACGTTATGCGCATGCCCAGCACCGAACGAATGTTTCGTACGTTTAACTCACCCCATTGTATCGTTTCTACAAAAGACTATTACAAAATTTAGTAAAACTTTAATTAATATTATAAATCTTATCATTATTATACATTGTGGTTATGAACGAGGATAAAAGCTAAATTTGTATTTCTGTTTTGTAGTCTTGGGAGACTCGAGAGCCAATCAGAATCCCGCAATCCTGTCTCTTGGCATTTTGTTCTTTCGCTACCACAATGTGGTCGCCAAGAAGGTCCAGGAAATGCATCCCGACTGGAGTGACGAAGAGATCTTCCAGCGGGCTCGACGCATCGTAATCGCCACAGTCCAGGTAACTTACTGCCTTAAGTAGCATTTAGTGCATTCAGGAAATAAAATAACGAAGAATAGTTAAATAACCACAAAGACTAAGATTATAATGAATTGGACTGAAAGTTCTAGTGAATCGGTTAGAACGTAGCAGTTATAATACACTAACTAGAAAAAATTGCATTTCCCAAATAACAAGTGGGATGGCATTATGCTGCAAATTCTTTGTCGAGGAAATGTGTGGAAAAAATGCAAACCAAATATACTTCTTAGCAAGGTCTAAGAAAGCAGCAGACCAGGAAAAATATTGTAATAATAACCTTGAAAAGATACTTAATATTCGCAAATGTGACGGGCGATGTAAATGATCAACACAAATACCAGATATACTAGTTAAATTTTAAGATAATTGGTAACATATGAAAACTAGACATTTCACGTCTGAATATAATGTGTATAATAGAATAATTTACGCACTTAATGTATGTAATTCAACATGGGATTCTCCATTTCTTGTCTGTTCCAGAACATCATCATGTACGAGTACCTACCGGCCTTCATTGGTGAGGGAGTACCCGAGTACGATGGCTACAAAGCGGACATCCATCCCGGAATCACCCACGTGTTCCAGAGCGCCGCCTTCCGTTTCGGTCACACCATGATCCCTCCAGGTCTCTACCGTCGCGACGGTCAGTGCCGCTTCAAGGAGACTCCCATTGGATCGAAGGCCCTGCGACTGTGCGCCGTCTGGTGGGATGCGACTGAAGTCCTGGAGAATGGATCCATTGAGGAATTCCTCCTCGGCATGTCATCCCAGATAGCCGAACGCGAAGACAGTCTCCTCTGCTCCGACGTGCGCAACAAACTCTTCGGTCCCATGGACTTTTCCCGCCGTGATTTGGGCGCCCTGAACATCATGCGTGGTCGAGACACCGGTCTGCCGGATTACAACACTGCCCGAAAGTTCTTCCGGCTCCCGCAGGTGAAGAACTGGACCGACATCAACCCCGAGCTGGCCGCCAGACACCCTGAACTCTTTGAAAAACTTCAGTCGCTCTACGGTAACGACCTGGACAACATTGACGTCTATGTCGGCGGTATGCTGGAGTCGTTCGGAGGACCCGGACCTTTATTCCGCGCCGTCATCAAGGAACAATTTCTGCGGATTCGTGATGCTGATCGTTTCTGGTTCCAGAACGTCGACAATGGAATGTTTACCGAAGAGGAAATCGAAAAGATCCGCAAGATGTCCCTGTACGAAGTCATTCTCTCCAGCACCAACATCAAGCCTGGAGAAATCCAAGAGAATGTCTTTTTCTTCCATGAGGGAGATCCTTGTCCTCAGCCGGAACAATTGAACGCGTCCCTTCTGGAACCTTGCAACCATCTGGGCGGTTACGATTACTTTTCTGGCAGCGAAGTACCTTACATCTACTCTTGCCTGCTTCTGGGTTTCGTGCCCATCATTTGTGCCGGCGTCGGCTACGGTACCGTCAAACTGCAGAACTCTCGCCGTCGGCGTCTCAAGGCCCGGCACGAGGAAAACAACAACGGCAAGTCGGTCGATAAGATGATTGTCAAGGAGTGGCTCCACCAGAACCACAAGCGACTGGTAAAAGTCAAATTTGGCCCCGAGGAAGCTTTCTACACGGTCAATCGCAAAGGTGAAAAGCTGCGCACTGTCAACTTCAAAACCGTCGACACGCTGATTGTCGAAGTGACGGAGGACACCCGCAAGAAGCCCATGCTACTCGTCCGCGTTCCACGCGACTACGACCTCGTCCTCGAGTTCGATTCCACGTCAAACAGGAAGAAGTTTTTGAACAAGCTGGAGTCTTTCCTGGTTTCGCACAAGAAGCTGCTGGAATCCGTTCCGACTTACCGCGATCAGATGCTGGCCAACGCCGAGACCCGCGAACGTCGTCAGAAGCGCCTGGAACACTTTTTCCGCGAGGCTTACGCTCTCACTTTTGGTCTGAAACCTGGCGAGAAGCGCAAACTGGAAGATGTCAGCAGTGATGTCATCATGGTGATGAGGACTTCCCTCTCGCGGTCGGAATTTGCCAACGCTCTCGGCATGAAAGGTGACGACGTCTTTGTACGAAAGATGTTCAACATTGTCGACAAGGATGGCGACGGTCGGATTTCCTTCCAGGAGTTCCTCGACACGGTGGTTCTCTTCTCCAAAGGCAAGACGGAGGACAAGCTGCGCATCATTTTCGACATGTGCGACAACGATCGCAACGGCGTCATCGACAAAGTTGAATTGTCCGAGATGTTGAGATCCTTGGTGGAGATTGCGCGAACCAACAACAGCCTTTCGGACGACCAGGTCACCGAACTGATGAACGGCATGTTTGAATCTGCCGGACTCCACCACAAGACGGCTCTGACTTACGAGGATTTCAAACTGATGATGAAGGAGTACCGCGGTGACTTCATCGCCATCGGTCTGGACTGCAAAGGAGCCAAGCAAAACTTTCTCGACACTTCGACCAACGTTGCCCGCATGACCAGCTTCCACATCGACGCCATCCAAGAGAGACACCGCCACTCGTTCCTGCGGCGCTGGGATTCCCTGACGACATTCCTCGAAGAAAACCGTCAGAACATCTTTTACCTGTTTGTCTTTTACGTCATCGTCATTGCCCTGTTCGTCGAGAGATTCATCCATTACTCTTTCATGTCGGAGCACACGGATTTGAGACACATCATGGGCGTCGGTATTGCGATTACTAGAGGTTCTGCCGCGTCTCTGTCCTTCTGCTACAGTCTGCTGCTGCTCACCATGTCGAGGAACCTGCTGACCAAGCTCAAAGAGTTCTCCATCCAGCAGTATATCCCCATCGATGCTCACATCCAGTTCCACAAGATCTGCGCTCTGACTGCTCTCTTCTTCTCCTGCTTGCACACGGTCGGTCACGTGGTCAACTTCTATCACGTGTCGACCCAACCGGTGGAGAACCTTCGCTGTCTGTCCAAAGAGATCAGTTTACCCAGCGATTACAAGCCGACTATTGCCTACTGGCTCTTCCAGACTCTGACTGGCATAACCGGAGTCATTCTCTTTGTCATTATGATGATCATCTTCATTTTCGCCCATCCGACGATTCGAAAGAGGGCGTACAACTTCTTCTGGATGACGCACAGTCTCTACATTCTGCTCTACATCTTCAACATCATTCACGGTCTAGGTCGTTTGACTGCGGAACCCCGTTTCTGGATCTTCTTCATCGGTCCCGCCATCATCTACACGCTGGACAAGATTCGCAGCCTTCGAACCAAGTTCATGGAACTGGACATCCTGGAGACGGTGCTTCTACCATCGGACGTGCTCAAGATCCGCTTCTACCGCCCGCCCAACTTCAAGTACCTATCCGGTCAGTGGATACGCCTTTCGTGCACTTCGATCCAGCCGGAAGAGTTCCATTCATTCACGCTGACTTCAGCACCTCACGAGAACTTCCTCTCGTGTCACATCAAGGCTCAGGGCCCGTGGACCTGGAAACTGCGCAACTATTTCGATCCTGCCAACTTCAGTCCCAACGCTCCCGAGCCCAAGATCCGCCTGGAGGGACCCTTCGGTGGAGGAAACCAGGATTGGTACAAGTTTGAAGTGGCCGTTATGGTCGGTGGGGGTATCGGAGTCACTCCGTACGCGTCCATCCTCAACGACTTGGTCTTTGGAACCTCAACGAATCGCTATTCCGGAGTAGCTTGCAAGAAGGTCTACTTCCTGTGGATCTGTCCATCTCACCGTCACTTCGAATGGTTCATCGATGTACTGCGCGATGTGGAGCGCAAGGACGTCACCAACGTCCTAGAGATGCACATCTTCATAACTCAGTTCTTCCACAAGTTTGACTTGCGCACCACCATGCTCTACATCTGCGAGAACCACTTCCAGCGACTCTCCAAGACGAGCATGTTCACCGGTCTGAAGGCCGTCAACCACTTTGGCCGACCCGATATGGCTTCCTTCTTAAAGTTTGTCCAGAAGAAGCACAGCTACTGCAGCAAGATTGGCGTCTTCAGCTGCGGGCCCCGTCCGCTGACCAAGTCGATCATGTCGGCCTGCGAGGATGTCAATCGCGGTCGCAAACTACCGTACTTTATCCACCACTTTGAAAACTTCGGCTAATTTTGCCACAGCTCAGTGTTTCTTCTTCTTTAACTCACGTCATTCCAATGTTTTAAACAATCATTCTTGTTTCCCTTGTTTTTTTTTTTCTTCGTCGTCCTCCGATTACAATACCGGCAAACAACAAACTTGGACCAATAGCAAGATCCCGGGTAATTTTTTTTGCCTCTTGATCGTCAGCATCAGATTCTTAATGCGGTAAAAGGGGAAAATGTAATAGGGCAAGCGGCTAACTTATTGTTCAATCTCTCTTTCGTGCTGGTAACACATGACAAAGATACCTTTCTTCACTCTGACTGATAAAAGCAGAAAAAATTCTCGTCTTTATAATTTTGGTGGGTTTATTCAAAGAGATTAAGGAAGGGCCATATCGCTTTAAAAAAAATTCTAATTTGTTTCTTCCTGGATTTCTGTGAAAGATAAAAATATTCCTAATTCCCTATTATTTTAATTTTTTTCCCTCCTCCTGTTCACAAGATATTCCAGATTTTTTTTCTCCTTTTTTTCTGTATGTGTGTGTCGGATCAGAGAATGTACAGCGATGAATAAATCGAATAATTAAAAAAAACGTAATTAGCCGATTCCTCCAATATATTAAATATCCTTTCACGACAAGAGTCAGGTAATTCTTTCAAATTCAATATTTCGCATTACCCCAATCATTTCAAATTAAAATGTAAACAGTTTCAAGGCTTCCCGAGACGAAATTTCGAGAAAAAAAAGCTGCAAAATAACACAAGAAGGAACCACGAGAAAATAGGATTCCCGGAAATATTGGCTTTACAAAATCCAGGTAGGTTTACGATAAGGAAAAAATTGATCAGGAACTAGATATGTGATATTTCTTGCTTCTTTCTTCAAAAACTTATTAGTAAAGGTAACTATATCGCATAGCTCGTTCAACCGCCAATTTTTCTTCGTTGTTGAAATCGAGGATACTTTGCACTGCGCGTAAATGACCCGCCTGGTTGTCCTTGTCCGTCAGTAGATAAAACACAGCCGAGCGTAGGAACTTGAGGGTAATCGTTGCATCGTGACTCTCTTTCAGTTCCCGATCGTGTAGCGCCTATTCAATACAAATCCAATCAAAACATTAACAAGTCTGTCGGAACTGGTCAAGCGATCCCACGAAAACGATGGAAAGCAACAACAGACTTACCGTTTGTTTAAACGCCACAGTGCGACAACTTCAGGACCTTTGAGAAAGGGGAAACCCACGGGACCAACAGCCTGTACCCCCAAGTGACCATCAGCAAAGAAAATTAAACAAAAAAAAGCTCAAATAACTCCATTTCTAATGACTTGTTTGGGTTCAACTCAAACTACAACGATACAACCCGAATTTGGGGCCCGTAGGTACATCACATTACAATTATAAGAAAGAGAGAGAGGGAGAGAATCATGCACAAGACAGAAGTGGTATGACGTCAGAGACGATTCAAACAGAAGGTAACCAATGGCAGCTTTTACCTGAATTTCAGATAGTTTTTCGGTAGCTGCCCTAAGCTGCCGTTTCAGGTCTCCACTGTCAAGGATGTCCGTCTCTTCCTGTAACCCATTTAAAAGAAAACCCTGACTTGGATGATTTCATATTTTAGATAATTAAATTACGGTTAAATTTAGAATATAAATATAAATATCTAGAGGTTAGATATATGGTTATAATACAGATACGCTAGTAAAATATTAATTAATTAATATATCATGGAATTATTTTGAAAGCCTTTATCGTTAAATTACATGTTGCCGGTCGTCAGTCTCTTCCACATGCTCCTCTTCCTTCTGTTGGGCAGCCGTTTGCAGCTTGCTCAATTCCTGCTGGAGTTGTTCCAGTTTGTGAGCCGTAGCCTGGTGTTCCTGGAGCTGTTCTTCCAGCTGAGTAATCTGCTTGACCTCTTCCTCGTGCACTTCATACTCGTGCGTCTCGCGCCGTTCCAGTTCGTTCCGCAGCGCTTCGACGCGCCGTTCCCCGTCCTCAAGGGCTTTCTGCAGGGTTTTCGCCTCGGCCTCAGCTTTGGTCAGCTGCTCGCGAAGGGTGTCGTAACTGGAGGCCAGCGACGAATAGCGCGAGTTGGCTTCTCCCAGCTGCTCCAGCGCCTGTTCCAGTCGGTCCGTTAATCTCGAGCGTATCGTTTGAACCTGCGTGCAAGATGAGCGTTCATTATACTAATTCCAATTTATTTAGAAACAAACTTCTGTCTACTTATTTTCAAATAAGGGTAGAATTATGGTTTCAATTTGATGATGTTTATGTGAACTTTTAAAAATACCCGAACATGGTTCGAGATTATACTTCGTCCGCGTGTTGGCGTTTGAGATCGGCAAGGTGCTCCGTGTGCAAAGCGATGAGTCGTCGCTTCTCCAGTGGCCAGTTGTAGACGTCGTTCTCCTTCACCTCAGTCAGCGATTCCTTTGACGAGTCATCAAAGAGTCCCGAGTCGGCTAAAGAAGCAGGAGGGGCTTGATTCTCACCTACCGGTTTTAGTTTTAAGAATGTTTTTCAGACAGATTTCTTATTTTGGGTACATTACGACAAAAGCGAAAATTACCATCGTGGACCCGACACTGCGCGTGTTCGAACCTCAATCGAACGAGCTCCTTGGTGAGTCTCTGAATCTCATAGTCTTTGTACTGCAGATCGGACCTCGCGTCGGCTAGGAGGGATTTCAGCTGCCGGATCGTCTTGTTTGCCCGCTGAGTCGGAGTCAGGTAGACCTCCCGGTCGGGGCCTGGCGAGCAGTTGGCGACGCAGCGACTATGCTTCTGTCTGGAGACGGAGAACGCGGACTTGGCCGCCGCCACCGCCTTGGCGTACTGCCCGGGTAGCATGCACGACACCACGCTGGTCACACTGTCCAACGAGCCAACGTCATCGAGGGCTTCTAACTCATCCTCATTCTTTGGCGTAGCCGCTTCCTGGCGCAGAGTCCTCATCGATGGGACGTCGTGAAATGAAGATGACCTCTGTAGCCGCGGAATCCGACTCCGCGGGGTCGACGGGGATGCCGAAGCGCTCATACCTGTGCAGAGTCAACAAACAGAGAGAGGAGAAAAAAACAACACAAAACAGTTAACTTTCGTTGACCTCCTTCGAGAAAGTCGCTCGAGCAGAAAAAGGCAGTCACGCACGGGCTTCTCGGGAAAGGGTAACCGGACAACAGCTTTAAGAACAAGAAGGGAAAAAACACCAACTGATAAAACAGTCGTGACTGCTTTAACAGCTGTGTAACTTTGGCATGGAGCCAACTCCACTTTTAACTGTTTATTTATAACTCAAACAAGGGTGCCTCCTCTCCTTGACATCCCCCCAAGAATTACGTTGTACGAAAATAAGACGCAGTTAGCCCAGTGATAGATATACAGCTTCCAAAATTGCCCTTTTACTCGCACGTAATATTGAAATAATGTGATTATACGCGTGTGCGAGCGAAGTGACGTATGGAAATCAATGAATGAAACCATACACTTTTCAGTTGAGTAAGCTGAAAGGAATTGACTGTTTTTACCTTCTCATAGAGTAAACCTGGAAATAAAAGGGATAAAAAATAACCGACATGATACCTGGAAATATTTAATTACGCAATGAGGCAAAATGGCAAAATATTGCCTTTCGGGTGCGCATCACGCGGTCTGTTGAACAAGGTTCAAGTTGCAACTGACAACAAGCTACTACGTGGTTAATAGCTGCAACGAAAAGACTATTGCTTTGTTGTTACGGTCGAGCTAGCAAGTTTTTAACGTCGTACAACGCCACCTAGCGGGAAAATGTAAAACTAGATTCAAATCCGAGTCGTCAATGAATAGCGGTGACCGTCGTCCGTCGATTTTGCAACTTTGAACATTCGGAAATGATTCTCAGTACCATATATATATATATATATATATTGTAAACTAGTAGTATACTATGTACAGATACTATATTATAGATATCTGACTTCAGGTACATACAAGATACATGATCGTTCTCGCTGAGCAGCGTCATCGTACGATCTCTTCCAATGCACACTGCTGTTTCTTCAAGATCGTCGTGGTGAACTGAATACATCTACCTCACCTGAACGGTATGTGTTGCTCTTAAAGGTGCCCATCCCCACCGAGGTCGCTGAGGCGTACCCACCCGACAAGTACTCACCCACCCATCCCGTGATACGTAGGAACTTTGTTATGTACATTCGCATTCCGAGATCCATATTGAGACATCCAACTTGCTTGGGTAGGTCAGCCGTGATATATATACACTGACGTCTCTGAGTGAAAAGCTTCGGTATCCGTGTTTGTCCGCCCCGTGATGGCGGTGCAATGTAGACAGCGAGTTGAGATACGAATTTGGCCTCCGCAGACGAGAACATCTTTGAACGTTTTCACGAAAACCTCATAGTCTAGAATCAATTGAGTATACACTTTATGCAAATTTAACTTCTGCCGTCTGGAAATACAAAGTTTGTTACAATTTGAAGATTCTGTCCCTCTGAAAAAGCGCCTTGAAATTAAGAAATAACTCAGCTGATTATGAACCGTTTCTAAATTTTTTATGTTCACAATGCTTCTCATAGTAAGAGAAAAGTAATACATTTTTATTCGGTCAAATATCTTCATAAAGAAGGGAGCTAGAGACCAAAAACTGTTCCCCCCCTTCCCCATATAAATTGACGGTTTTGGGCACTTTTTCCAGAATTAAGCCGAAATAAGCAATAAAAAGAATACATTTGAATATCCCACGTTAAAATAAGTCTTTTGACCGAGTTCGGTTTTGACCTTCATAGAGTTCGGACGTGTCGAAGTAACGCTCTCATTTTTGTTCACTTTTTTCCACTTCATGTTTTTTTTCCTTTTTTTTCCCCGTTTTTCTCCCGACCGTTTTTCCAAATTCCCTATCTGTTTCTATGTTAAATCGGTTTCCTATCTCTTAATATGGGAGCCAAACAAGTCCGGGCATGCTTCGCCCTCTTTTCCACTGCGGGCGAGTGAACCCACCATCTCGCCCCACAATCTCGCCCCACCATCTCGCCCCACCATCTCGCCCCACCAACTCGCCCCAGCATCTCGCCCCACCGTCTCGCCCCACCATGTGACGTACATGAGTCGATTCGACTTTTCGCGCGCTTTTCAACAGCGGACCAATCAAATGCGTACTTATGAGTCACGTATGAGTCGATTCGACTTTTGACGGTCTTTTCAACTGCAGTCTACTCGACTGCCTGCCCACATGTCGTAAATGAGTCGACTCAACTTTTGACGCTCTTTTCAACTGCGGGCGACTCAACTGCGTACCCACGTGTCGTATATGAGTCGACTCAACCTTTGACGCTCTTTTCAACTGCGGTCGACTTAACCACGTACCCACGTGTCGTATATGAGTCGACCCAACTTTTGACGCTCTTTTCAATGGCGGTCGACTCAACTGCGTACCCACGTGTCGTATATGAATCGACTCAACTTCTTGCGCTCTTTTCAGTGGCGATTGACTCAACTGCTTACCGACATGTCGTACATGGGTCGACTCAACTTTTGACGCTCTTTTCAACTGCGTACCCACGTGTCGCACATGAGTCGACTCTACATTTCGCCCTTTTTTCAATTGCAAATTTTCCAGCCTAGAAATAATTTTAGAGTCATCTTCATTCAATTGCTACTCACAAACACACATAGCAAATAAAAAGGACAATTCATTCACTGAACATTATTTAAATGGGATCTAAAGTACGGCAGACAAAGCCAGATTACCTAAAACTAACTACTGCGAGAGTTAAAAATCGCGAACACAAAAACTGAATAAAATTATAGCTACGTAAGTACTGTACTGTGGTGCAGAAAAGAAAGCAATGGAGACAAATTCGATTAGATTACTACTGAACCAACAGAATTGAACACGATACAATCAAATAAATATTTAAATTTGGGTGAACATCACACAGTGCGAAGGCGGCACTGGTACTTACTAAGTTGATTACGTACGGCGGTATAGAGGTAAGTAAGCGGAGCTAAGTGTTAAATATGTATTATCTTTGATTAATTTGGTCTCCCCCGTGAGGGAGTGGGCCGATCCCGGAGGTAGTGCAATACCGGGCCAACCCGTGGGGAAGCAGGAGCAAGCCCCGAAACGTCCCCGGTTTCCAAAAATCAGTTTAATATTCTGGGACCCATGTAGGGTCCGTATCAGATATTAAGCTGATAAGAACAGATGTATTGATTCA
>JAIQCU010001556.1:0-19351 GCA_022114935.1 Leptestheria dahalacensis
TATCTATCTATCTATCTATCTATCTATCTATCTATCTATCTATCTATCTATCTATCTATCTATCTATCTATCTATCTGTCTATCTTTCTATATCTATCTATCTATCTTTCTATCTGTCGGTCTATCCATCGATCAATCCGTGCATCCGTCCACCCATCCACCCACAGTATCGGTTCACAAGATACTATAGTAACTTTCAAGAAAGTCTTTTACTGAAATGTTAACATAACAGCATGCTTGACAGATTTCTTTGTAAATCCCATTGTCCTCTACAAACAGTCGAGATATTAATACTTAGTTGAACGGTTTAGCTCACGTAAATGCCATGTTTATAGATTAGAAACCGCAAGAGGAAACGCTAAACGGTCGCCGTAGCACGATTCAAGCGTTCCAGGAAAGTCAATTTGCATGAATGGAGGATTTTCCTTGATGGAAGTATTCATCAGTCACCGTTTACTGTTACTCTTAGCAAAGCACTTAAGAAATTGTTACTAAAAAAATTGCTACTGCAAATACTACTGCTAACAGATACTTATCTTCCATTAATTTTTAATAGATTTTTACGGTAATTAAAATTTATATCGACAGGCAGAAACGTGTGTATTCCAAAATGCTACATTGCAATAAACTCTTACTTGGTTATGTCAAAATTCCTGGACTTAAGAAACGATTAGCGGCCGTAAATGGCAACAGAACCTTATATCGCCGTATTCTTGTTTAAAAAGGATAGATATAGAAAGTGAACAGAAAACGAGGAAAACAAGGACTAGTTTCGAAAATTTCAGCGCGCGAATTTTTAAACGGCAATGGAACCGATCTTGAAAAGAACCACAAGAGGCAAAGAGTAAAGAAATCCGTTAGCCAGAGGAGAAGAACCCGAGTTTTTCGAAGTTGAAACTTCGGGGGCACAAGATGGCGGCGCAAGATGGCGGATGACTTGACCCCAGACGCGCTGCTGATCGGCGCTGCAGCTTGGCGAGCTCTGTAGTTTGCTGGTGATGCAACCGTTGGCGTTTGTCAGGTTCCTAGACAATTTTTATCCAAAAATAGGATGACATAGTGATACCAAGGGTTGTATTTACACACACGTGCAAAGGAAGTAACTTAACTTAAGGTTATTAACTAGTGGTGCCACCTATTGAGCGTAATGTAAATTAAACCTTGAATCAAGTTCTGAACCTGAAACAATGCTGAATTAATGACCGTGTCACATAAAGACTCATAAACAAACAAGATTATTTTATATTTTAGAATGTACAATATAGATTGTTGGGTTGGCGGATTGTTTGATGGATAGATAGATAGATACAACGGTAGACAGACGGAACGATAGATAAATGGATAGACAGATGGTAGATAGATAGGTGGATAGGTAGTTGGATAAATCGAATAATAGGTGGGTAGATGGATTGATAGCTGGATATATGGATTAGTAGATAGAAAGATGGAAATATATCTGGATTGATAGACAGGTGGATAGATAGGTATAAGGATATACGGAAGGACTGATAAATAAACGGATAGACAGGTGGGCAAATAGTTGGATAGATAGGTGGATAGACAGACAGACGGACGCAAGTTTATAGACAGGTGGATTGACGGATTGATAGGTGGACTGATAGATGGATTAATACATAGATTAGAAGGATAGACAGAAGGATTGATAGATAAATGGATATACAGATGGAAAGACAGATGGATAAATAGTTGGACAGATCGTGGTTAGATAGGACCGATAGTTAGGACCGATAGTTAGGACCGATAGTTAGGGTTGATGTTTGGATATACGGATTCGAAGATAGATAGGTGGATGGATGAATTGATAAACAGATAGAAAGGATAGATAGATGCGGGGTATGCGTAACTATCGCAATATCAAGGTTGATGTGATACATATCTACTCTATAATTCTATATACTAAGTAACACTGTATGTATAAAACATCTCGTGGTACTTTCAAACCACATACGAGTACAACACGAGCTGGAACACTTCCTTACTTGCATTCAACTGCACTGGAGAAGTTGGCGCGCAGGAAGTACTCGGCTGGAGATTTGTAAGTCTTGGTCGATCCCACGCATTCCTTGGTCACATTGGTGGCGACCAACAGACAATTGTGGCCATTGACAGTCAAAGCTAAATTCAAAGACATATCAGTAACCATTTTCATCTAGCTGTCAAAAGATCTTAATTAAAATTCACTCAAAGTTGTATTTTGATTAAGAATCGGCAAGAATCATCCCAGATTCATGCAAGTTTTCCATTATGGCTGGTTAACCTAGGGCATGCTAACTTGCTTATAGCTTATTAAAAATAGTTGATAAAGTTAACTACTAGTTAGTATTCGTTATTTTTTACTTTGCAGGTCTTTGTGTTCCTTGCTGCAGAGATTCTTCTTAATGGCTTCGATAGATTCGACTTTCTTAGGGGCGCTGTGGTCGCTCGACTGTTTGGACTCGTTCAGGCAGGTGAAGTTTGACGGTTTCAGTTCACTGACAAGATGATTAATTCACACTCAGTTATAAGTTGAACATTAACGTTAAAGTGTAATTCATAGTTATACAGCATGGTCCTTAAGAGCCTTGCGAAACTGTAATATAATATCTCTGTAATGGTTACCAAAAGGTGGTAGCAACTACTTCCGACGAGCCATTGGTGGAGATCTTCTCCAGTAAAGCGTCCCAGTCGGATGTGATCCAGTTCTGTGCAAGGAATGCCATTGAATTTGCATACAATACTGTTACGTCACGTGATCTGCACTGCTATTGATAGTTAACGTTGCAAACATTGAGTTGCAAGTATACTGATATCTTGTAACTGTATGGCGTGAGTATTTGTCCACTTATTAATCTAAGCAGCCCATCCATCTACCTAGGTACCTATTTATCTGTCCATCTATCCAGCCTCTAACTTTCCATCCACCTACATTTTAACCCCGCGTACCTATTTATTCACTTCTCTAGGTATAAACGGATCTACTTTATCTATCTGATTCCAAATGTGTCTGTTTACATAACAAGCCATCTACCTATATCTACCCGCCTACCCATCTACCCGTCTACCCGTTTACCCATTTACCCTTCTACCCGTCTACCTATCCACCCGTCTACCTATCCACCCGATTACCCCTCTACCCGTCCACCCGTCTACCTGTCTACCCGTCTACCCCTTTACCCATCTACCCGTCTACCCATCTACCCGTCTACCCATCTACCCGTCTATCTACCTACCCGTCTATCTACCTACCCGTCTATCTATCTAACCGTCTATCTATCTACCCGTCTATCTACCCGTCTATCTATCCATCTGCCTACCAAATTACCTAACTACCTATCCAACTATCTACCCAACTACCCAGCTTACGTATACATCTACCCATCAGTCTATCTGTGCATCTTCCCTTCTGTCCGTCTGCCCTTCTGCCCTATCCACCTATTTGGCTATCTACCTACCTACCCAGCTATCTACCTATCTACACACTCAGCTACCCAGTTCATACACCCTACGTATCTATATATCAACTTATCTATCCGTTAGATATGTCATGAAAATTTGAATGAACCTCTAACGCAACGCTGCAATTGACAGGAGCCGAGCTCAGTGCCTCCACTTTAACCGTCTGAGTCTGCGGAACATCCCTCTCCGGTTTCGGCGATATCGGGGCGGAAGTCGGAATCTTAGTCGTACTAGTCGACAAAGCCGATGTAGCAGCAGTAGTTTGGATGGTAGTCGTAATTCTAACGGTAGTCGACTCGACATCCGTTACATTGAATTCGACCAGAGGCGTGGGCGAAGTCATAGTCTCGTTGTGCAGTTGCGATTCAACTTGATAAGATAGACAGTTAAATAGATGAGATAGATGATTAGAAAGTTTTGTTGATGTGCCACGTAAGTATCGCACGATAGTACCATTGTATTAGCTATTATATGATGTGCCAATTATATCGTACATCTATGTATGATATGGTATATACATCCATGATATGGAGCTTCCATGATATAGGTCTACATCCATGACCATATCCATGATATGGTCTACATCCACGATATGGTCTACATCCACGATATGGTCTACATCCACGATATGGGTCTACATCCACGATATGGGTCTACATCCATGATATGGTCTACATCCATGATATGGTCTACATCCATGATATGGGTCTACATCCATGATATGGGTCTACATCCATGATATGGGTCTACATCCATGATATGGGTCTACATCCATGATATGGGTCTACATCCATGATATGGTACATATCCATGATATGGTACATATCCATGATATGGTACATATCCATGATATGGTACATATCCATGATATGGTACATATCCATGATATCGTACACATCATCCATGATATACACATCATCATGATATCGTTCACACCCATGATATCGTACACACCCATGATATCGTACACACTCATGATATCGTACACCCCCATGATGTGGAACATCTGTGATATGGAACATCCATGATATCGTCTACATCCATGATATCGTCTACATCCATGATATCGTCTACATCCATGATATCGTCTACATCCATGATATCGTCTACATCCATGATATCGTCTACATCCATGATATCGTCTACATCCATGATATCGTCTACATCCATGATATGGAACATCTATTGGTACGGTGTTATCTGTTATGCATTATACGGTATATCTATCATATGTTATATATCTACCAAATGGGGTACATCTATTGTGGTACGTGTATGAATGGTATGTGTATGATTACATACACCAACCACATCGACTACATCCGGATACTTAAAAAGCCCGTCATAATTGATATTCTAACGACTTTTCATGGGTAATTCTTCGCGGGTTTCTTGCATAAATGGCTCGTCTTGACAGCATGCGCTCGACAATGAATGACTTGTGCCGACGTGTATTCATATAAGCAGCTTGGACGGTCGTCTTGGAAACGCAAATTATATCAAAAGAAAATCGAAAATGCATTCAGAATCGTCTCCTTTTCAGACGCAGCGTGTTAATTGTCGCCATGGGAACTTGAGCGTCAACTAAACACACAGTTACTAACGCAGTTAACACTCATTACAAGTAAAACTTAACTGGCTGACTATCATTACAAACCTCACAGTTTTCAATGTGATACTCAAAATCAGTAATGTAAGTCGACGCCCCCTTAATTACAATTCACTATAATTACAATCATTTACACATTAGTACGCTACAGCTAACTTATAACATACCTTATAATAGATCAAACTAAAAGGTTAATTAATATTAAATTATAGTTAATCACAGTGAAAACTTACCGGAAACGGCGAAGACAAGGGCTACGAGTAGAATGCGATAAAACACGGCCATTGTGGTTAATAAACTTTAACTGAATCGATTTGTTGGAGACGACCGGAAAGACGCTTGCAGTAGGCTTCAGAGGTTGCGCGAAACTGCCTGCCTGCCCAGGTAGGAACCGGGTTTTACTTTTCGGTAAAATCCAGTTTGACTTGCTTGGCGACAAACTTTCAAGGAATTGTCGATTCAATTTGCGTATTGTCGACTCCTGAGTGCAAAACACGAACTTTTGTCGGCATTGGTTCATCCTTTTCCTTTTATAGATATTTGGTTGAAAACCGAAAGAATCTCAGACTTTTTCCAAGAATCCCATGAAGAAATAATCTTATGATAATAGTAAAAATAGTACAAATCTCGATTTTCTCAGTTCATCAATTAGACAAAAAGGTAATTAAGTTTTAAGAATGTCCTAAATGTTATGAAATGGAGAAAGAGGTTTAAACAGAGAGTGAGTGGGAGAGTTGATATAGAAACGTGCCTTGGTTATCCGTGACCGAATTTCAACCCTTGTAAACAAGAAATTCCCCTGCCTCGTCCTGCCATTACACGGGAAATACGCTTTCTGAAATCTAATTTATTAAAAAAACAACAATTTTTTTTGTAAATTTCGTATCGGAATTTACCAGTACGATTTCACAGTTTTAAAAAGCGTGTCATTTAAGTTCTATCAGATTCTACAAATAGGTTAAAATCGCACGGTACAATTTTTAACACCAAACTTGAAATCATCGTGTGAAATAAAGAGTAGTGCCTGACGCTGCCGCTAGATGGCGCTGTCTCTGCATCATCGCAGGTGGGAACCCGAATGAGTAAAACTATAGCCTCAAGCTTAATTTTAACTTAATCTCGGTATTACGAGGGTCTGTGCTGCGATATCACTGATCGTGAAACGATTGAATTTTCACGAGTTCGTTCATTGGGCTAGTGAATCGTGTGGAGCAGAGATTGGTGTTTCATAGCAACCGCTAGATGGCGAGGACATCTTTGTGCTAATATCTTATATGTGGCGAACACGAGGTAATCAACTGACATCACATTTTGTTTATTTAACCTTCGGTTTTTAATTACGAAGAGACTATCGCTAGTTCCGTGGATTGTTGGCCCTTCCAGCGCCACCTGGTGGCGGGAATCGCAACTACGGATTCATCCGGATGACCTTGTAGGTTAGCCAATCGTGATATCTAACCTTTAGGATTTAAATTCGGCTTAACTAACAAACCTATTTCAATGAAACTTTGGGTGTGCATTAGGTGCTACTGGGTCTACACCTAGTATTTTTTGGGTGGCTATTTCTTTGAAACTGCAGGAGCAATAAGCAATCAACTTCTGCCCAGCAAGATTGCTTTAGACTTGTACTATTACAAAATGCGCAGGGTGCTGAAGTAATCGAACGGTTACCCACTGGATTCTCCTTCCGGTAAGGTTTTTTTTTCATATTCCGTTAAAAGCACACACCCGATCTTTCACATTATTTCCGATGGCGTAAAGGACCAAGGTCGCATTCTAGTGACGACACACGCGTAAGGCGATTGAGTAATTTATGAGAAATTAATAATGTTCTACCTATGTACCTATCTGTCTATTCTGCCCAACCATCCATCTATCTATCTATCAACCTATCAATCTATCCATCTATCCATCAAACAATCAATCGGTCTATCTATCTATCTAATTTTTGTCTTGTCTATCATCTGTATGTCGATGCATCTATCTTTCTATCTATGAGTCAATCTATCTATCTATCTATCTATATATCTATCTACCTATTTATCTATGTCTATCAATCTATCCATCACTCAATCAATCAGTCTATCTATCTGTCTATATATGTTTATCTATCTATTTTTGTCTTGTCTATCATCTTCGTCTATGCACCTATCTATCTATCTCCCTATCAATCTATCAATCTATCCATCAATCGATCAATCAGTCTATCTATCTGTCTATCTGTATTTATCTATCTATTTTTTTGTCTTGTCTATCACCTTTATGTCTATGCACCTATCTACGTATCACTATTTGTTTCCATATCTCTGTCTGTCTGTCACTATCTATCTACCAAGCTGTCTGTCTGTCTGTCTATCTATCTATCTATCGACCCGTAAATCATCAACGAATCAGTCTACCTATCTATCTGCATTTATGTTTATCTACCTATTTTTCTTTGGTGTTTATCCATCTTTATGTCTATCTATCCGTCTGATTCCCTGTCTGTGTATCTACCTAGCTTTTCATCTATCCCCTTATATCTCACTACCTATCTACCTATGCGACTTATTATCTGTCTGTCTATCCATCTTTATGTCCATGTATCTGTCCGTCTGCCTATCTGCCTACCACCCTTTCTACCTATCCGTCTTATCTGTCTGCGTACCCATCTATATGTCGATATATCTCTAACCCTTTCTACCTATCTGTCTATCTATCAACATCTATGTTACGAGACAACTGATACGCATAACGAAACAACCTCTCATGTCGGTACAATTCCAGTTTTAATAAAGAAAGGAGACTGAATTAAGAGCCGGGCACATTCATTCACCATGAAGTAGATAAAACACAAACGGCTTAACCGCCAAGTCAACACCAGTCAACACGCATTTCACAGCCATACTCCCAAAATAACATTAACCATTCCTTGAAGATTCAAATGTGTATTTCAATTTAGATCTTTTACTTTGGAAAAAAAAAACGGAAACCTTGCTGCATTCTGGCACCTACAACTAAAAGCGCACACCGTAAACCCAAATTACGGGTAAAAAATTCACCTTTGAAGACTATGAGATATATGGCAACGCGGACGCAACATAAGAATATGAAAAGCTTCACTACTTTCTAAATAAGCCAAAAAATCGATTATCAAGATGAGTTTAGAAAAAATATTAGTCTGACAGAAATCGTGGACCTTGCACGGAAGTTTCATCTCCGTCAAATTCAAGGATAAACTTGTCAAAACTGGAGGTAGGCAGCATTGTCATTCACCGGCTGGAACACCGTGGAATTACGAACCCAAAGTGGAATTCCACGGTGTTCCAGCCGGAAACTGCTGCTGCTGCTGCTGCTGACCTCCGGAAACTGGGATATAAATTGAAGTTAGCGTAAGATATTCAAGACTGGACTTTTTGGGTGAACAAGACAAGGCAGTAGTAGAGTCTACTTGTAAATATAATCTCGACAACACGCACGAGGCGCCATCTCTTGTGGTTAAACTAGAATCTCCGGGTTCAGATGCAGGTATGTTTCTCCGTGGTGGTCAAACTCTTGTGTTATTGTGTGTATATTTGAGGCTGGTGATTTGATTGGTTTACTTGGCTCCTGGTACCATCTTCAGTACCTTTAAGGAATCGATAAATTTGATAAGAATCGATTAGCGCTTATGGGATAGATTTCAATGAGCTTTATCGTTTCCTTTACTTAATTACACTAGTTTGTTATTAGTAACTACTACTAATGAGTATATATAGATATATCGACATATATTTCGATAAATTAACTTTGAATGAATTAAAGATGGAATCCATACTTCGGACAGATCAACTCCAGTGAGGGCCTGGATGGCCGGCGGAACCTGGGAGACGAGTTTGCTGATCTCTCCCGTCAGATTGGTGGCTCCCCCCAGCAGGACAATCTCCTCGGTCTTGGCAAGCGGCGCAGATACTTCGGCAGCAATCTGTTTATCATTTCAGTAAAATTTTATTGCTATTTAGTTAATTTAAAAGAATTAATTATCTTCATTGACGAATTTAATTAAGCAAATGTTAGACGATCAATACAGTGAGTAATTAGAAAGACAAATTAGCTGCAGATATGAGAGGAGTATACCTTGGGCAGTGCTTCGAGTACAAGGGAGAGTACAGCAGCGTTTCCGTACTGTTTATAGGCAGCAGCTTTCATCCGCATGCTCTCGGCCTCGGCGCGACCGACGCTCTCGATGGCGTCGGCCTGCGCCTGACCCACCAGCTTGATTTTCTCGGCTTCGGCGCGGGCTTTCTCCACGTACTTGGTTCTACCAATAGCAGACCAAACATTTGAAACTCAATTAGCTAAAATATAAACGACTTGTACTACAATATTAAATCAATAAATTCAATAGATGAATTAAAAATTGAGGTCAAAAGGTCATTTCAGTTAATTGAGATGCAAGTTGTACCGTTCTCCCTGAGCGAGGACCTCGACTTTGTAGCTTTCAGCCTCGACTGGTAGTTTCACCGTAGCCGTGAGTTCCTTCTCCTTGCGCATGATCTCCTGCTCTTCGATCTCGATCTGCTTGCGACGCTCCACGACGTCGATCTGCAGCTCCTCGTTACGGATCCTCTGCTTCACTTTGGCTGCCTGAAGGTTGTAGGCTAGCTGAGCTTCTGCTTGCTGTTGGAACAAACAAAGATTGAAACAAGTCGAGTTATAAGGTGTCTAGAAGAAACAACCATTGAACAGACCTTCAAGTTTATTTTTAAAATATTCTGCTTAACGAACAACCAAAGAGCAGCAACAAGCAACGTAGAAATATGTACATTATGAACAAACAAACAAACAATGTATAAAGACGGAGTCAACCGTACAATTCCTTACAACCAACCAACCCAGCCAAACAAACGAACAACCAAACAAACAAACAATCACTCAAATATGCTACGAAGCGAACGAACAAACAAACAATCTAGAAACAAGGAGTCAACCGAATAACTCCTTACAACCTACCAACCAAACGAACAACCAACCAAACAAACAAACATGCAATCAGCCAAACGAACAAACAACCTAGCAACAAGGAGTCGACCGAACAGCTCCTTACAATCAATCGACCAACCCAACCAAAAGAACAACCAATCAAACAAACAAACAAACAAACAAGCAATCAACCAAACTACTACGCTACGAAGCGAATGAATAAACAAACAGTTAAACAAGAAAACTAGAAACAAGCAGTCATTTAAACAACTCCTTACAACCAGCCAAACAAACGAACTAAGAAACAAACAACCAACCAATCAAAAAAACAAACAAACAATCAATTAAACAAACTACTATAGTATGAAGCCAATAAACAGCGAACAAACAATCAAACAGACTAGTCATTCGACAAACAAACAAACAAGGAATCAAATAAACAACTCCTTACAAACACACAACCAAACAATCAAACAAACAAACAAAACAGTACCTAATCAACCACATAAAGCATTAGCTTACCAAACGAACAAACAGGCAACAAACAAACAACAAAACAGTTGAAACAACTGAACGGGCCATCGACTAGCCAAGCAATTCACCAACTAACCAAACAATCAATCAAACAACAAACAAACTGAAAAATCAACAGCAAACAAACAAGTCATCGAACTAACAATAACACAGGACACCGGACAAACCAAACAACTCAACAAGCAAACAAATTAGCAAAATGACGACAACCAAACAAACAAACTATCCAACTATCAAACCAGCAACCTATTTTTCCGATCACACGGATCAAACAAACCATTTAACAACCAAACTAAGCAAACAACCAAACAGCCAAACAGTAGAACCCTTCACACACAAACCATTCACTCCAGCAAACACTTGAAACACACGCCTTCACTACAAACAAACATCTCCTCCTGCTGACATTCTAAACAAACAACCCTTTCACCTGTCGTCTCTCACACCCTAAAAACTGACCAAAAGTTTCCCGAAAAAATAAACAAAAAAAAACAGGTTCTACTTACAGCAGTATTAATTTCGCGGTCGAATTGCGCCTTCTGCAGTTTGAACAGACGGGTGTTGTCCTCCACTTTCGTGTCAACGTTGTACTTCACATCCATGGCGCCCTTGTCGCATTCAGCTTCCTGCGGAAAACAACAACGGCGGTCAAAATCCGATATCCGTGGTAACCATTCGTCATATTTATATTTTTTTATTTATTTTTCTTAATCTATCTATCTGTCTATCTATCTATCTATTTGTCTGTCTGTCCTGTCTATCTGTCTGTCTTTCTATCTGCCTATCTGCCTATCTGTCTATCTATCTATATATCTGTCTATCTATGTATCTGTCTGCCTATCTATCTATCTATCCGTATATCTATCTGTCTATCTATCTATCTGACTATCTGTCTGTCTGTCTATCTATCTATCTATCTACATATCTGTCTGTCTATCTATCTATCTATCTATCTATATCTGTCTACCTTATCAATCAGTCTATCAATCTACTTATCTATCTATCTATCTATCTATCTACCTTATCTATCTGTTTATCTATCTATTCATCTATCTATCTGTCTATCCGTCGATCTATCTAACTATCTATCTATCTATCTATATATATATCTGTCTATCTATCTATCGATTTATCTATCTATCTATATCTATCTACCTTATCTATCAGTCTATCAATCTACTTATCTATCTATCTACCTGATCTATCTGTTTATCTATCTATCCATCTATCTATCTGTCTATCCGTCGATCTATCTAACTATCTATCTACCTACCTATCTATATATCTATTTATCTATCTATATTTATTATTGGGCCCAAGTGGCAACCATAGCCGTCGGGTTAGAGAGTGCACAACCTTTCTCTCGAACCTTTCTAATGGTTCGTAATTGGCAAATAATATGTTTTGAATCTCGGATCTTAAATTATCCTTTTCCAAACGGTAAATCCAGAGATTCGACTAACCCGGATTCCAGCGTCTCGATTAGCCTGGGCCACTCCGACGTCGGCGTCGCGCTTGACGTTGGCCGTCTGCGCCTTACCCAGCGAGGACAGGTAGCCGACGCTATCGTAGACGTCTAAGCGACATAAATAAATAAATCAATTAAGAATTATACATCTGAATAAGTTAATTAATTAACTAACTGGTTATTACATAACTAATTTTGCAAGAATAATCTATTTGTTATACCATTAACATTAACACGATTTTAAACCTTTGATTAAGTCAATAAAGTTGTATAAGTTTATGACAATTAAACTCCAGAATTACACAGTTAATTATGACGCGATGTTCACTAATGAATATAATCAAGAATCATGATTTGATTGATTCATTTAATTTGGTTTATAAGACAAAATTAAGATTTTAATTCAAGAGATAGCTGGTGACTATGGTGAACCTTTAATGGTAAAGGAGAGGATCTCGATGCCCATGCGACCCACATCGGGGGCGGCCACTTCACGCACCAGGGACGCGAACTGGTCGCGGTCGCGGTATACTTCCTCCACCGTCAGCGTTCCTGCAATACCCAATTAAGGTAATTACGTCAAAGCACCTGGCTTTTAATTGCTCTTCGAAACTAGTACATCGATACACGCTATTAATAATCTTAATAACTCGGTAATTTCAATAATTACTAGTTGGTTGCTAGATATTTACGACGAGCTATAAATAAAAGGGGATATTTCACTCTAAAGAATTGCTTGTAAAAACTGAACTTGTATGGTGGAAGTTTATTAAAGTATTATTATAGTGTGTCGAATCAGAATTAAGTTTAACTTAATACCGAAGTAAGTTTTTTTCTAGTAACAATTGTGTGTAAAAACCTATCTATCTGTCTGTTTATCAATCTATCTGTCTTTTTGTCTATCTATCTATATATCGATCCATCCATCCGTCTCGTTATCTAACTCTACCTATCTATCTGTCTACTTGATTGACTATGTCTGTGTGTCTATTTATGTACCTATATACATTTACCTATCTATCTATCTACCAATCTATCTGTTTATCTATCTATCTACCTACCTGTCTATTTTTTATTTATCTATCCATCTTTATCTACTTAACAACTTAGCTGCCTACCTACCTACCTATTTGTCTATCTGTCTATATACCTATCCATCCATCCATCCATCCATCCATCTATCTGTCTATCTATCTATATATCTGTCTATCCATCTATCTATCTATCTATCTATCTATCGATCTATCTGTCTGTCTAACTATCTATCTATCCATCCATCGATCTATCGATCTATCCATCCATCCATCCATCCATCCATCCATCCATCCATCCATCTATCTATCTATCTATCTATCTATCTATCTAGAAAGGTTACGTTAACGAATATACCGAGAATGGCGCGCAGATGGCCTTCGAGGGTTTGCAAAATGGTCACTTGTATTTCCTTAGGAGTTTTGCCGAGGAACTGTTCCGACGCGGTTTTCAGCAGTTCCCGCGCTGTCATGATCTTGCACTGGGCTACGCCTGTCACCGTTAATGGCACACCTTGGGCCGTTTCCACCGATTCGCACACGGGTTTCAGCGTCATTACCTTATTGCAACAACCCATTAATCAACGGGGAACTTAATTACGCACCCGCATTTCAACAGTAGAAAAAAACAACATATCAGTTTATCAAAGTTAATTAATTAAAATCAAGTTAAATACCAATTTTAATCGTAGTAACTATACTATACAATAAGACCAAAAAATAGTAACTAATCGTGGTAAAATTAATATTAACTAAAGCAATCAGAATCATAGTAATAGTGACAATTAATTAATAATATAAAGATGTTAAATATTCAAACGAAACTGAAATTATTAGAGTAAAATATAATGAACCAGGCGCAGTAATTAATAACATACACGAGTCGACTTGGGTGCCGTGTTTAAAGCCACCTGTGTTTTAGTAAGCGAGGCGATAAATTAAGGGCAGCCCTGTATTTGGGAAACAATGAACAATGGTCGATTACAGTCATCTTTAAGTAGACCGACTCCGGTATTTTCAGAAACACAAAACACAAATAATGGATCTAACTCTTCAATTAAAGTCCTGTGATAAACACCTGAATTTACCATATAAACAGCATAATATACATTTTCATAAAATTGCTAAGTTAATTCTAAGTTTAATTCTATTGACATTTAATTTAAATCTGAAAGGGTGTTAACGTATAATGTCTCGTTTGTCTCACCTCGAGAGACAGACGCTGGACATCCGTGACAAGCCACCAGGCCCAGGCCCATCCGCCGACGATGGTCCTCTTGGTCATGGATCCGCAACAACCGCCTATGAATGACAAATTTTAATATTTAATAAAATATAGATATACTTTAATCATAGTAAATACAGCTGAAATTATAAAATTAATTCAAAGTTAATTTACTAGCTTTACGTGTTAATTTATATCATATATCATTATAATAATCTCTGTATTGTCTTAGTGTGATACTTAATACCATCTTTCAGTCCGGTGAAAATGTAAATATTTCAAAAGAAATACTAAACATAGGGCGAAAGCGACTCGAGTTACGCACCCTCCCTAGGAATCCTAGAATTTTTTCACCTCCCAACTTTTTCACTATATAAGGTTAACGCATAGTCCAACCCTTGCCTGCATATCTAGGTTAGGCATTTGCAATTCAAAAGTCAACAAGGGGAAGGCAACGTTAAAAATACAAACTTTAGCAAAGTTGCGCACCCCCTTTAGCCCCGCCTCCCCCGGGATTCATGTCATCTAAGAACACAACGAACGGAACGCGGACGTTGTTGCAGAAAACCGGTGTGTTTACCTTGCCGCAAACGGGGAAACTTTTGCGACAATGACTCGGCGATAAATGTCGAGAAAGACACGACATTATGCAATAAAGCGGACAACTTAGATAACTTAGCTTGGGATAGTAGACCAACACTAGGTGATTGACATTTCGGAATTACGCGAGCTAAAAAGGTTATCGTCAAGAATCTCAACAAAGATGGATTCGCCCTTTGGCGAAATTGTCGAATCTTCACCTGTTATACAAAGACCCCTCCCCCCCCCCGACGAGGGTCACAGATAATCAAGAATCTTAAAGGTTAAGATTCACCAAGAGTGTACCGAGGCGGTGAAAGTTGGTGAACGCCCTGTTGGCGAATGTGCGAGAAAAAGGTAGAAGATGTTTCTGCAGGTCTGTTTTCCAACTCTTAAAGTATACCGTGCAGTTTGATATGTGTAGGCGATAGTAAAAGTACTAGTAATTTAGTAATATTCACTAGGTAATGAGGTAATCACGACAGTGTAGTCACCATGTTGAATAGTGTGTCAACTGGAGTGTTGATGAATAATTATAGTCAACATATTGATGGTATAATCTTAGTTCTACACTATACTTAGTAACGTGATATTTAAGTCGTAGTAATAGTAAATAACGATGACAGGAAGCCCAACTGAATACAGATTCAGTTTATTAAGCAAACTAATATACTATACTACTGCTGTTCTATAAGGATACCATACAGTATTTCAACACCGTAACGACTACTGCAGTCCTATCATGCTACTTAACTAATAATGCTACTATTACTACGCTACTATGCAACAATAGGGACAAGTACTGCTGCTATGGTATTATCATTTACTACTATACTACTACTACTACTACAACTACAACTGCTATTACTACTGCTGCTACTACAACAAGTGTCTGCTATTATTATTACTACTACAAAAACTATTACAACTGCAGCACCAACAGTATCAACTACTACTACTACTACTACTACTACTAGTACCACTTCTACGGCTAATACGACAACAACTACTATTACTACGGCTACAACTGCTATTACTACTACTACTACTACAACTACTACTACAACTGCAACACCAACAGTATCAACTACTGCTAGTTACTACTACTACGGCTACTACAACTCCTACTGCTACTACTACTACTAGTACTACTACGACTACGACTACGACTACGGCTACAACTGCTACTACTACCACTATTACAACATCTGAAACTACTGCTAATATAGTACTAATTACTCCTCCTTAAAAGAAGGATACAGGTAATACTTTATGGTTCTAACCAACATCTCTCTGCATTCAAATATCAAAACTGCAAGACTTTCAGTGTCTAAAGGAGCACGTGATCAGGTGCACGTTGAACGGTACTTTTCGGTGGAGCGGAGGGGAGAAATGCACAGCAGCAACCCTTGCAGGTAACTTTCTCCGCCAAAAGACGCCCTGCGAGACGGGCCAACTCTCCCTCATAGCGGACCCCAAATAAGGGCTCTAGGTCACCTGGAAAAAGCCACTAGCCAAATGGCTTGCTATACACAGCAAACGGCAGGGTTCGCTACTTTTGCCCATTCATTCGGCTTTCTCAATTCCTCGCCGGTTTGGTTCAAAACAAGCCTAAGAATCCACTCGACTATATCGAGGGCGTATTTTCGCAATCGCCAAACTGTACCTACCTGCTGGAACCGTTAGTTTACTGCAACTGACCATTTGAAACAATAGACAAATCTAGCGTTGAATGGACTTGAACGAACGTATACACATTGCAGGTGTAAATCATTTAGTTTAAGTCGTAAATATCGACACTTGATGCAGTTAATGAATCTCTGACCAAATTTCTTCATTTGGACAAGGATAGGCAAAGTCAATATATTCGAGAAAATAGATTTACAACAAATCAATCAATGAAATAGTAAAACAGAGTTAATTATATTAAGACACGAAATATGAAATTGAAATGCGAGAAAAAAGATAAAATACAAAATATAAATTCCCAGTTGGTACTGCTATTCCACAAAGTTCCAGGATCCATTTTTCAAAAAGAGATTCACAGAATTAGGCGCCATGCACCTTGTTCTAGACATTGGCTAGACACGCACGACTTGTTAAAGTCAAATTCACCAACGCAATCATCGTATAAATCAAACTCAAATTGAAAAAAATGTAACCGCAGCGATATCGTACACTTTCAGGCGCTATGACACGGGATCCACTCACCCATCTTCAATCAAACTATAATAACAGTATCGACGTGATATCAATCAGGAAATATCTCACGGGTATTGATCGAATTTATCGAATATCATATTATTAAACACATCATAAGTTTCACGTTTCCCGAAGCTTTATAGAATTCATTTATAGATAAATTCATGTGGCGCACACGACGCTTCAGGGTTGCGATAAATCGCTCCTCTCAATGGAATCTGAAGAATGCCAGTCGCGAGACACTCCCCGTCGACTAGCAACGATATCTACGACGTCGATGTGGGCCACGCCTGTCTATTCTCCCTCACTACAACCACAAATTCACTGCCCAACCGGGACACACGCATCGGGGTTGGCTATACCATGCAGGTGGGTTATTACATTGTTCGTTCTGGCGTCAGTTGACGTCAATTAGAGCGACAGTTGATGCATGATGTTGCAAGTGAACCGAGACCGTTGGTCGAATTCGGAAACTTGCAAACTGGCAAGTGATGACTTTGCAAACTGCGAGGAACTGACTGACGTCAGCTGACGATGTATTAATGGCCACAGAACTATAAAAGGAATTAGTTTAGCACATCTAGGCTAAAGTACAGCGTCAACTGATGTCAATTGACGTTGAAGAATCGACCAATTCTGAGGATTCACAGCGAAACTGTAGATTTGGTTTGCAGACGGAGGGGACGAGACAAACCTCACGTATTGCATTCCGGGATCTTTTTCACCCAAGTTCTGTTTGAAATCTGTCAATCCCGTTCTTCATTTCAGGAACTTCCATGATAACATCGAAATTTGATCGATCGTCTCTTCGTTGGCCAATACCGGTTTTTCTCAGTAATTAAGAAGAACATACAGAGATCACAGACTTTAGTGGGAAACCGGTAATTAATTGAATGCCGAATATGACATGATCAAATCCAAACCAAACTAAACGGATTGTAACATCAATCCATGCATCGTCACATAAGATATAACTCGTACTTCATTAGTTAATGACATAATAATAACTTCAAATCATTTCAAGTTAATCCTAACGATAACTGACAAGAATATAACATTCCTGAATTTTTTGTTTCAAAGATAATCTAAAAAAAAATAGCGCGGCTTTTTAAAATATAAAGCAAAGGATATCAATAAATATTCATACAAGGTTTTTCTTGAAATTATTAAATTAGGTAACCGGTTTGGACTCGAGCTGATATCACGGTGGAGATGCATCAGGTTTATCGCAAAATGGGTTATAACGGTTCCTCCCCGCGGGATAAGCAAATAAACCGACCTGACGTGCGAATTCTCAAGAGTATAGAAGGCTTATTACTAACATTAAAGAGAAATGGCAGTCGGGATATTTGCACGTGTTCTTCAGTCACGCGTACAGTCCAGTAAAGGGTTACCGAATGGTATTAGGAAATGATAAATCTCCTTAACTTCAGAATTTTATTTCGGCATAACTTACGATCCGATTTAAATGAAACTTAATCAGTTAATAAAGTATTAACCGTTCTACATTCAGTATTTTTTTGGCTCTCATATCTCTGAAAACTTGGGCGCCACAAGCAATCAAAGTTTCCTGTGAAGTACTAGTACAGTACTAGAGCAAATAAATTAGGGATCTTTATAACTTTAGAATTTTATTCTGGGAAAACTAACGATCCAATTTGAATGAAACTTTACCAGCACATAAAGTACTACCAGTTCTACATTCAGTATTTTTTGGGCTGCGATAGCTTTGAAAACGTAGATGCTACAAGCGGCTAACTTTTCCGCAGCAAGAACCTTTTAGACTGTCTACTTGAGTTAAGACAATCCTTAAGCAGGCGCTGAACTTTCATACTTAGTTCTAGTTTCATAAAACGTCGCATTTGATTGGTTTATGTCTTTATCAGTGATCTTCTCCTGTTTCTTCAAACCTTAATGCTGTTGTCAATTAAGCTAATCGAATAAATGAACCTAAAATGTAAAGGTACTGGCTTTATAACAAACTTAATTAATGGAGATATTGAGTCATCCATTCGTAATATAATAATTATAAAGTTAATCGATTAAACTAATTTAATTATAAACCCACTAGAAAAATACTTTCTAGTCGTTTACTTAACAACAGTTTAGTGAAACCAAGAATACTAGTCATTTCCACAGATATTCTTTGATAACTAAAATTAACAGTAACTATTTACCATTCAAATATTTTAAATTCTTAATGAACCTAATAGCAACCAATCACAATTGACTAGATTTTGTAAGTTGGAGGGATTCTCAGTTTCTCACATCAAGTGGCAAGATTCATTACACAACATTCACAATGA
>JAIQCU010001557.1:0-18831 GCA_022114935.1 Leptestheria dahalacensis
CATGGTTAGGCTTGACGCCAGATATAGCCAGTTTGAAGCTTGCTCCTCCCATCCGCATCCGCGTCCGCATCTGCAGTTTAGGACCAGCCGGAAAAATGAGTCCCAACAGCTCAGTTTTCTCTCACCTAGTAAGTATACTGACCATATAATAGTGATACGTAACTCACTTTAAAGTGAGTAACGTATAATAATAGTGAATAACGTATCATAATACGTTACGTATTATACGATTTATATAGAGTATATATACGAGTTACGTATCATAACTAAAATAGTTTTAGTACCAAGTTTTCCAAAAGTGTAACGTGTACACTTGTAATACTGACGCATTTTTGCTGAATAATATTTTAAAAGATTTTGTGTTTATTTATATTACTTAACAAAGTTTGGTTCCATATCTGTAAAGTCGGTTACGCGCCTTGATTCGACAGATTTTTTTGAATCGTTTAGTACGATTGAATAAATTTAGATAAAAATGATAGCTTTAAATATTTTATTAAATTTATCGATATAATTTTTGCTGTAAAAACATTAGAAATATATTGTTATTAGTTCTAGATTACGAAATACACAGCGTTGCACGAAGCAGTCAAAGACAAGGATAAGAAATTGCTGGCAACGCCGGTCAGTTTCCTCCTATCACTCGACGAGCAAGATGGTGAGTACACTCTCTCCGGCGTCTCTCATTTCTTGATAAATTTGTTACTCATTCATGGTATTTTAACTAGTTTAACATACATTCACACGCTATTCTTAATACCTTAAAGGAGTCTTTACTGAAGTTATAGCAAGACTGTTTTAATTTGTTGCCAAATTAAGTGATCAGCTCACAAGCCATGTGGTCTGTATTCACCGTACATCCGCCATTTTTATTCAGGCACATATACCGCGTTACTTTTCCTTTTTAAACGCCTAAATGGCTATTTTATTGCCTATTTCCAATGGGTTCATCAATATTTGACGTTTTTGTAACAGGCTCCCAAGAAGGACGCCAAGGCATCGAAGACTCCCTCCAAAGCGGCTCCGGCCAAGAAGAAGGAAGGAGGCGGCGGCAAGGCCAAGAAGAAGAAGTGGTCCAAAGGAAAAGTCCGTGACAAGTTGAACAACTTGGTTCTTTTCGACGCGGCCACCTACGACAAGCTTGTTAAGGTAACAACTTTAGCTCCAAGTGACATATGTGAGCACATGTACGGTTAAAGTGTCTGACATTTGGGTATCGTCTACTACTTCTCTGTTAGTAGGACACTATGGTTAATTGAGCAATTGTTTTGTCATTGCAGGAAGTCCCCGCCTACAAGCTGATTACACCCGCCGTTGTGTCCGAAAGACTGAAGATCCGTGGATCCCTGGCCAGG
Organism: Leptestheria dahalacensis; assembly: GCA_022114935.1. Classification (NCBI taxonomy): domain Eukaryota; kingdom Metazoa; phylum Arthropoda; class Branchiopoda; order Diplostraca; family Leptestheriidae; genus Leptestheria; species Leptestheria dahalacensis. Next base: position 1,356 of record JAIQCU010001557.1, read on the forward strand.
AAGGCTTTGGCCGAGCTGCAGCAGAAGGGCCTCATCAAGCAGGTCGTTAAACACCATGCCCAATTAATCTACACACGCACCACCAAGGGAGATGATGCGCCAGCCTCCTAAACGTGTTGTGTTGTCGTATCTTGGCATTCAATACATGATGCGAGACTTCTAACTCCAAGCTTTTTTTTATTCTCAACTGAAATATCCTGGATTAACAAACATTATTTTTTTGAAATCACCGCATCAATGTGTAAGACATGTGACAGCTATACATCGGAACATGTATTAGATCGATTAGAGCGGTAGTTTTCCGGCGAAAACACAAGAAAGCCGAGAAGAAAATCCGAAAACTAAATCAGCGCGGGAAAAAAAAACAGGTTGAAAAAATCAAACAGATGCAATGATTCGTAATAAAAACTAAATAAGCTATCCGTTGTTTTACTGTGGATACCCGTTCGGGTAGTTATTAGGGTAGCCAGCGTTGTACCCTCCCATGTAGTTATGATACCCGGTGTTAATACTGGGGTGAGTCGACTGTACAGGAGTAGGCTGAACAGGAGTCGGTGGTACTGTCTGCTGGTGATAGCAGTAAGTCGAACTGGAGCCGCTGAAGTTGCTGCCATAGTTGTAGCTCGGGTTGTAGTAGCTGCTTCCTCCAGCACCTCCTCCGCCAAACTGGGAATGTGTGTAGGGAGCAGCGGTGTAGGCCCACTGGCTGTTGTCAGAGTACGGGGTAGGATAAGGCAAGAATGACGACTGTTCGCCAACTGACGCTGTTGGGCTGCTGTAATCCTGCTGTTGCTGCTGCCATTGCTGCTGCGGTAGCGTCCAGCTCTGCTGCTGCTGCTGTTGTTGCTGCTGCGGCTGTGGCGCAGTGTTCCATGACTGATTCCAGGTAGCCCAGTTTTGGTACTGGGTGTTTGGCTGGCTGTTCCATGAGTAATCAGCCTGCAGCTGCTGCTGAGATGCAGGGTGAGCTGGTATCTCGCTGGACGAGTTGGTTCGCAGCAGATCTTTGAGGCTGTTGGCGGCGTCGCCGGTGTTGGAGGAGGCGAAACCCTCGAGTTGTGAGGCAAGCGAAAGGTTATCAAACATTCCGGCTGCTGCTGCTGCTGAGCTGTTGGACAGGCTGCCGAGCATATGTGTACTGATTAGAGGATCATCGGTTAATTTGGGGTCTGGTTTTTCTATAGCGCTCTCTGCTGTTGGCAATTTCGGGGGAGGTTCAGGTTCGACGATCTTGGTGATCGGTTCGACGGCAGCTGTGGGACGTGCCGGGGTGAAGACGCGCGCCTTCGATAAATTCGGCGTTACTGTGGCGATTTTCTTCGGCAGTGAGGCGCTGGGCAAAGCGCGGGCTTTCGGATCCAGTAAACTGGTCGACAGTTTGGGGGCGCCGTCTTCGCTCGTCGACGGCGCCGTTCCGCTATTTGTGCTGCTGCTGCTGGCCTCAGCAGCCGACTTTTTGGCTAAAGCTGCTAACTGCTTGGCGAATTCGGTCAAATTCGAGTGTTTCGGCAACGTCAAGTGAATCTTCTTATCGGCCGCGTTGACGGCTACTTTAGCGCCGGCCACGGTGCCCTTGTTGGCCGCCAGATTCTGTCGGATTTGCGCCAGCAGGCCACTCTTGTCGCTGAAGGAGATGACGCGCTGCGATTTGGGGTCGTCGGGGCCACACGCTGCATCGGCTTTCTCTTGGGCTTCTGCAAACACATCATTGACCAAACTTTTAATTTAATGAAGAATGCAATTTAATTGTATTTTAATTAGAGATGATGAATTATGCAAATGTATTGAGTCTATTAACTCGTAGCCTTACGCTTTAGAGCCTTGAGCATTTCTGAATCGACAATCGATTTGATTCCACCGGCGCTACTCGTGCCTGTGCCCGTACTGGTTGCTGCTGACACGGCGGGTTTCAAACCGGCCAGGGCTGCGGCTGCTGGCGTAGTCGCTGCATTAGGTCCGGTCTTGGGAAAAAAATAATAAAAAGATTAGAAAAAATAACGAAGCGGTTAAAGTTTTATATGAGATAATTAATATAAATCAATTAATTATCCAATTAATTAAATTTACTTTAACATAGGAATAACTAGTTTACAAATCGAGCAGTCAATCAAAAATAAAATAAAACCGTATTTGATATCCTGGTTATCCCCTATCAACTAAACTGAGTTACATTTTACGTAGCACTACACTAATATATATTATTATTGTGTATTGACCGGCCATTGGCCGCGCTTAGAGAAGTTGTACAGAAATTTGGCAAATGAATTGACAGACTTGATATCTGAAAAAATTACTTGCAACTTAAACACGAAATTTTCTTCACGGCAATGATTGAGCGTTTTCAACCCCATCACCTCTTTTCTACTTTCAGCCAGACTGGGGCATACAAAAGTCAGATGTATCTGCTCTATTATATTCTAGAGGGCTGCCACACCCGAGACAGCTTGTATGGCGTGTAAAGCTTCCTTTCCTATGTTCGAAATAGCTCCATCCTCGTAAGATCCCCCAGTCTAAAGCGGGCAAAAGCATTCCTAAGACTGGGAGCGATGCTGCTGTGCTTAAGATAAATTTCTGTGATTGAATTTTCTTTTAGCAGACTGAAAAGTTTCAGGGTTGGGAACTGCTGGACTTTCTGCAATCGCCTTTGCTGAGTTTGGTCCTGAATTCTCCTACGGATTAACTTAGAGGCATTGCTCGCATGAGGGCCGTATTACCAAATGTAGCTCAAACCTAGGCTATCGAGGCCTTTCCTTATTTCTAGACCCCATCTATCGTGATTTGCATGTGCCATATCAATTTGCAATCCCAAGGCGTTCTGGCCCATGTGTCCCACTGATCATTATAGATTTTAAAGAAATATTTAAAGGCTCTAATTCGGGCTTCATCTGAGAGTAGATCTAGGCACTAATATATATTTATATGTATATATAAATCGAGAAGCAGCCAATCTGAACACAATATTTTAAAAAAATGTGTTTTAATATTTTCATTACCGAAGAATGGATGCGGAATATCTTTCCCTCGGGCGTCTGCATATAAATGCCCTTCGGTGTCCTTATCAACTTGACTTTAGTTCCAGCACTCAAGACGACGGGCCCTACCGCACCGGGAGTGTCCCCTCCGCCGACGGTCCTCGAAATGGTCACATCCCTGGTCAGCGTCATCTCCTTGCAGACCAACTTACCCTGGGCGAACGCCTCGGCCAGCATATCGATGCCCAGGTGCTGTAGCGGCGAGTTCAGCGGCTTGGGGACCATGGGAGCCGCCGCACCGCGCTGGAGTATCAAGGGTCGCTTCATGGGTAGTGCGGCTCCATTCAAGGCGGGCATCGGTACTTTGGGGTAAAAGTTGGCGTACGATTGGCGCCGGTACTGAGTGAAACCGTCCTGCTTGGCTATAAAACACGATTTAAAAAAAAAGTTGATAGATTGAAAAGATAAATCAGTGAAATTATAATCACCCAAAAATTCAAAAAATCAACTGTGTTACTTGATAAGGNATATAAAAATCGATGTTGATACCGAATAACACCAATTGTGGTTAAAGTTAATTCCTTTCTATCTTCAAGATTAAAAAATCAACCTTTTTCATAAAGTCGCTGAGCCATTCTCTTCTCGGCTTTGGACAATTTGCGATCCTTGCTCTCCACAAAGAGGGATTCGTGTTTGAACGGCTCCTGGGTGATGCGCGTGCCGAGGTTCTTGAGGACGCACCGAAGGACGGGGTCCTCGTGCCTGACGTGGTGGAAGCTGAAATCCCTCTCCGGCGGGTCCTCTTCGTCGTCGCAGATGAGCGAGGTGACGTCCTTGAGCGTCAGACGCGCCTCGGGTTGGAGTTCGTCGACGACGCGGTCGGCCGTACCCTGCTTGCCCACCTGGCGGTCGTAGATCTTCTTCTCCAGCGAGTTGTCAGTGACCAGTCGGTAGATGTAGCACGGTTTCTGTTGCCCGTATCTACGCAAACAACAGCAAAAATTTTTTATATTATTTACAATAATAATCGATTGGAAAAATAATTTTACAATAACAGCGACAATAATTAAGAGGCAATAATAACAAATATAAAATCCAATAAAAGAGGATACATACCATAAAATAAGATACTTTACCACTATTAACTGATAATTAATAATAGTTAATTAGCCATGTATAAGGTACAGGAAGCATACAATATAATTTTAATATAATTAATATCAATAATATATCCATAGCAAATATAGATATAAATATAAAAAATGATATAATATCGTGTTACTAATCAATGAATAGAACCATAATTATTGACTGACAACATATCTAACAAACTAAAAGGTAAAAATATACTACACAACAAAACAATAGATTATAATAATTAATGTAGAAAATTCTTAACTACAAAGTAATATATTTATCAAATATAAGATTATGTAGATTTTAGTTCCTTATAAAAAGCCGAAATTACCGATAGACACGACAGACAGCCTGCGCATCATGGCAGGGATTCCACGACGCATCGAAAACCACCACGCGATTGGCTCCAATCAAGTTGATGCCCAGGCTTCCCGCTCGGGTCGATATCAGAAAGAGCAGCACGTTAGGATTGCTGTTGAACTCGTTGACCAGTTTCTCCCTCTCCATGCCGTTGGTGCTGCCATCCAGGCGGAAGTAGGACCGATTCCTGGCCCACTTCTCTTCACCGCGGTAAGGTATGCACTGCTGCTGGAGAAACTCTTCCAGCAACGTCAACGTCAGCAGACTCTGGCTAAACACCAGCAGCCGATCGCCGACTCTAACCGATTCCTCAAGGATGGAGAAGAGGACCTCCATCTTGGCCGAGCTCTCAATCTGGAACGGATTGTAATTCTTCAACAGGTCCGAAGCCCAGCTGAAATTAGGCTCCTCCTTCGCTGCGCCTCCATTGGTCATTGTCGTCGTACTGGTGGAAGGTGTCGACGCCGTATCATTGGCCGCCTTTCTCTTCTTGTTCTCCAGGGCTTCTTCGTCGAGGTCCAGGTCGACATCGTCGTCGCGCTTCTTGATCGAGTTATAGAGTATGTCCGGGTGATTCCAGATCTTGCAGCAGACGGCGAAGGCCTTGAGTGGATTGGAAACGGATCGATCCTGAATCAACTCGGACATGTAATGGCGGTAGAGCGCCCTCTGGAAGGCAGTCATCCGTACCAGGAGGACGTGCTCTTCTTTGTGTGGCAGACTGGAGCGTAAGACCATGTGGCTTCGCCTCTGGACGAAACCTTGGACGAGGGAATGGAGAACGTAGACCCGCTCTTTCATCAGTTTGACGTCTGCCGGACTGCTGTCCAGACACTGCCCGTTGAGGATGGGACGCTCGAACATGTTGCTGAACTCGGCTCGTGTACCCAGAAAATTGGGACGCACGAAATCAACCATGCACCAGTACTCCATCAGGTTGTTCTGGAGCGGGTAACCGGTGAGGACCACGCGTCGCCGGGTGCGGATCTCCTTCAAGGCTACCGAGATGGACGCCTTCATGTTCTTGATGCGGTGACCCTCATCACAGATGACCAGGTCAGGACCGGGGTCGACCAACGCTTCGTAGATCTCTGTTCAATAATAAACAAACCAACTGTAGTACAACATTTCTCTCACAATATTACAATGACATCTAATTACTCTCCAAAACCTCCTTCTCCCGCTCTTCTTCCTCGACATCGATAAAACCGGGAATCTTCTTCTTGCGGCCCCGTTTCTTCTGCTTGCACTGCCGCTGCGTGTAGAACAGCCTGTACATCTCGTAGCCGAGGAGCAGCACCCCGCCCTGCGTCCTCCACTCGTGAATGACTCGGGACCTCGAGTCGATGTCCTTGGTCGCATCATTCAGGACGTGAACCGTGAAACAGCGGGGGTGGACGGGTCCTCCGTCGTCTCTGGCCCAGCCGGCTTGGATGTCCTGTTCTGTTGGCAGCCACATGCTGAACTCGGCGATCCAGTTTTGTATTGTATTGATTGGTACGATGATGAGGACTGTCTTGGCCTTGGTGCTGCGGATGAATACGTCACAGAATGCTACGACCTTGAAATACAATGACCGTTATTTAACTATTACAAGATTACAAAATCAACTCAAATGACAAACCTGTATTGTTTTACCCAAGCCCATCGAGTGTGCTAGAATACAGCCAAACCCCGCCGAGATGGCATACTGCTCCAGTGACTCGACGACGTTGTCGTAGAGGAACCTTATCCCACCTACCTGATGCGGTTTTACAATTCGGGCAAGCTGCGGTGCTAGGAAAACGTCGGGTTCCTTGATAGGATGTCCCACGTTAATGAGCACCTGTCCCTCACTGTCGGGCAGATTGAGGTGATCCTGCGAGTGCAGTCCGAAGTTGTTGACATCTTCTCCCGTTTCTTCTGTTTCTTCGTCTCCGGAAAGTACGACCACGTCGTCGTCATCGTCTACAATTTCTGCAGGTTTCGGTTTTGCCACTTCTTCGTCGTCACTCGACAGGCAGATGACGTCGTCGGAATCAGATTCTTTGGACAACTCGACTTCCTTCTTAACGACAATTACCTTCTCTTCGACTTCTACTTTCGGGGTGATAACTGGTTCCTCCCGTTCTTCCATGAATGCCACAGGAAGTTCGGGAGATAGGGAACTATCTTCGAGTTCTTTAGCCAGTGCCTGCAGGTCCTCGACCAGAGCAGCTGTTGTCGAACCGTCTTCCTCCGATTCCTCCTCTTCGGACGACTCGAGCATTTGCCGCTGCTGCTGTTGTAGACGCTGCATTCTCTCCATTTCCCGTTGCTGCGCCGCCCTCGTTTCTGCTTCCAAATCTTCATCCTTAAGAATATCTCGGATATTTTTGCGGAAAACCTGTCCCCCCGACTTCCGCTTCTTCTCCGACTTGGAGCCCGTTTTCTTCTTTTTCTTCACCCGTTTCTTGCTCGCTGAAGCTTCGCTCCCGTCGTCTTCAACCGACTTGTCAACACTATCGAGCTTCCTCTTTCCGGTCTCAGTAACTGGCGGTTCTTCATTTTCCACAGTGTCAACGTCCGGGACTTTAAAATTTTCCAACAGTTGATCCATGGAAATTATTCGAAAGTTGTCGTTTTTCCCGGTGAATTTAAATCAAAAGTTGACGCTAATGAAAATGTTAAAATGCACAAATGGCAGGAAAACGAAACGAAAACAGGTCTTGTTGGAATTCTCGGTCACCCGAATGGTCTACCCCGCATGTTTATACAGATTTATTAAAAACAAAGTAAAACACTCGAGATTCGTAATTCATGATGTTGAATATTTGGTGGCCGGTGGACTGAAACAAAACTGATGAACTTCTCAACAAGGTACTGATGAACCTTTGTCAGCCGAACTGCCATTAATTTTGCAATGCATTATTGTAAACTTGATTAACTCATCAAGCCAGCCCTAGATGGCGTTTCAACTTGATTTCTTTTTTTAAATATACCTTCGATAGCGCAAGATTATGTTTGGAATTATTCACTGTAAACTGGTTGTCAATAAATTAATAGGGATTCAAAACAGAAAATGTGGTGAATTAATTTGAAATAATCTATCAATAATACTTTTTATTCATACCATCTCCATTCCCTTGGTTTCTTACGTTCAGTTGAGTAACAACATTTAAATTAAATCTAAAAAATTACGATGTTAATTAAGCGTATTGAGTGCCAAGATAGTATCAGTTGGATTTGAAAGAATAAACTTTGTGAAAAATTTGAAACAGGTCCCTTCAGTTATATTAGGACAAAGGAGTTTAAAAGGTGCTTTTTAGAAAGCTACAAGGTCTATGAATTTCTGTTAGACAGCAATTGAATTGTAATATACTCATCTTGTCGCCTGCTAAAGTTGAAGAAAGATGAAAAATGAAGGCCGTGAAATATATCGGTTTCCAAAGATGTAAAAATAAGTTTCTGTGACTTTGTAGTTCTTGTGTTTATTTCATTGCAGTGCAGAGTATAGTGTACTAATCTGTCCTTCTCTGTGTTTTAACCTGGAAATACTATCAATTCGAGGGTTCTTTTTATTTAATTAATTTATTATATTTAAATTTATAGATTTTCCAAAACCAACTAGACTGTGTGGGATTGAGCATGAAAACTTTATAATATTAAGGCAATATATTTTAATTCATTTGCACCGAATCGGTTATAACATGGTGGTTTGCAGTTTACGATGACCCGAAGTTTCATAGTAGCGGAGACCAACGTAATTTCTTTCTGTTTTCGCGGGTGTCAGTTAGTTTAGTTAAAATTAAAAGCCATTCTCATTTATATTAAACCGGCCTTTAACAGCCTTACACAATGGCGCGCAGTGCAGAAAAAGCCATGTAAGTTAAGATATTTAAGTAGTTTAATTAGAATTAAATGATTAAGGAAATCGTAATGGCAGGTCATCTGTATTTAAGCTTAAATGCGGATGTTATAACAATTAAACCATCAAGAAAGAAACAAGTGTATTGTTAACGTGTTTTATGGTACAGGACAACGTTAGCCAGATGGAGAGCAGCACAAGAGGGCAAATTGACGAAGGAACGTCGTCCGTACCTGGCATCCGAATGCAAGAATCTGAAAGAATGCGAGAAGTGGAGGCGGGAGATTGTTCGCGAGATATCAAAGAAAGTGACGCAGATCCAGAATGCCGGTCTTGGGGAGTACCGCATCCGCGATCTCAATGACGAGATCAACAAATTACTTAGAGAGAAGTACCACTGGGAAGTGCAGATTTTCAACCTGGGCGGGCCGAACTACAGGAGAATCGGACCAAGATACCTGGATAGGGAAGGACGGGAGGCTCCAGGCAACAGAGGTTATCGTTATTTCGGTGCGGCAAGAGATTTGCCAGGTAAAACATGCATAACTGCTAGTTTATATTCAGTGTGTAACCAAATTTCTTCAGGTGTGCGCGAGCTGTTTGAACAGGAGCCGCTGCCTTTACCACGCAAATCTCGTGCGGAGCTCATGAAGGACATCGACGCTGAATATTACGGTTATTGCGACGATGACGATGGGATTTTGATCCCGCTGGAACAGGAGGCGGAAAAGGAAGCCATTGCCCGAGCTGTCGCCGAGTGGCAGGCCAAGAAGGAATCCGGACAAGTGACTGTCGAGGAAGCGGGCGACGAGAACATCTATCGCAAGGTATCAATTGTTGAAAAGTTAATAGCGATCGCGTATAACTCATTTTAATGTCACAGGCGGCCGGAAGTTCTGCCAATGACGGAAGCGACGAGGAGATCGAGCCCGAGGCCCCTCGCTTCACGTCGCACGTCATTGTTCCAACGCAGAAAGAGATTGAAGAAGCTATTCTTCAGCGGAAAAAGCAAGAGCTTCTCGATAAATATGTCAACTCCGAGTAATTTTTTTTATGCGTGTATGTTGTCGCCGGTTTCTTTTTCACAATAAAAGCACAGCGCTTTCAAATACAGTGTGCCATGATACCGGCCACATTTTCAAATTCTACCTTCTCCATAATGTTCTTGGTCTTGACCATATCCTCTTGATTGGCAATGAAAATGCTTCCATCATCCTGTTCCTTCCAGTTGTTCTTTGTGACCCAGGTCTTCAGCGCTTGATCTACACAAATTGGACGAGCGGGATTAATAATACAATAGTTCAATGCTAGTAACAACCGGGATGACTTACCCGCGACCAGTCCGAGGTACTCCTTCAGGACAGTACTATCAATCGTCTGGTATGTGATACTGACCACGTGGCAAATATACTGTCTGATGGAATCCTCAAAATTTGTAACGGACGTGATCAGATCGCGATTCTTGGCCAGGTCCTCCCAGAACTGCTTGAACTTGCACGTCTCGAGCAGATCAGCAAGTCGCACGATCCGCTGAATCGTGGCGTCTTCCAACTGTTACGTTAAAAAGATATCGGATGTTAAATGAATATTAGATTGTAAGACAATGCTACAAGGTTTAAGTGTTGGAATTACTCGATCCTGCGTGATGAGGCATTTGCACATTACGAAATCTGTGTGCGGCAGATTGGTCAACGCCTTCAGTAAGATGATGGAAACGATGTCATTGCGGTAGTATGTCGGTCCAAACTGGTACAGTCGCAGGACGCTCAAGTTGGCCTCCAAGTCGTACGTGTTTTCCTTGGCTTGGAGCTCGATGTAACGTTCCAGCTTCTGCAAGTTCTCCGGGTTGTACCTGTAAAGAGAAACAGACTTTCGTTTTTATCAGGGGTGTTTGATATATCGATATCAACATCAGGATTTCAAGATATTGATGGCTTTTTGGTCTTAATTTATGATATCATTATCGTGCCTACAAGGATTTACAGGAGTAGGTGAAAATTAATACTGGTACAAGAAACCCCTATAATGTATCATACTGTTACTTTCGGTACTAGTTTTCGTCATTGAGGGTTGTCCAGCACTAGGCCCTATGATGTATCGTATCATTATACCACATCGATAAGGGTTTTGGATATTAATACAAAAATTGGTACAGATAACATCGATATCATGAAATTTTGACATCGATCAAGCCTCTTTTAAAATAACAATATTAACACTTTTAAAACACCGGCTTTCTGTACACAGTGTCCATACGGACATTCTTCACGACGCATCTCTAATGCAAAATCGCAGCGTTCAGAGGACATTATGGTAAATTCTATGTGGTTTATTCAACCAGCATTTGTTTAAAGGATACGACACAAAGGCCACGCATTACCTTTCAATGCCTTTAAGCATTGAGGCCACTTCCAGACGCATTGCTTCGGCCATGTTTCTTGGTGTCACTTTAATAAAAGTGCCCGGAAGATGCTAAACAGCAACCTTTTCAAGACACGGGACGGGATCTGCGCTTGTCTATAATATAGCTATCCGATGCCGTCATCTGTCTACTTTTGAACATATTTAAAGGAAAAGCTATATTTGGCATTATAGTTAATTATAATAACAATATTATTCAGTTCATCATTTCAGCTGTAAATTTGATTTATGTACAACATTCTCTTTATACTCCTAAAATCGAAGTCAATTTAATCGAGACGACTCTGCTTCCCAACAATTTACCGAGCTTTACCTAATGATCCAATTCTAAAAATAGCATTGATTTCAAGACATTATAAGTTATATTGAATTGAATTGTACCTTTCCACTTAATTATCGTTTACAAGGGTGTTCTGAACTTAACCGCACTGTCAGCTATTCACTGTAGACATCTATGCTATTAAATCTTGAATATCCGCGTCAGGAAATGTTAATTCGTACGTCTACGTGAAACATCTATAGATTTCGCTATTTATCTTTCGTGCAGCTTTGCTTATACATCTTGTCGCTGGCTGGGTCGACTTCAACATATCGCACAGTCCACGGTGGGAAAAAAACGGGTTTTAAAATGGCGGAGAATTGTACAGTAGTTTTTAAATGACTTTACTCTGGCTAAACCGGTTCAAATGAAACTTGAACAGCGTAGTGAGTACTGTTAGTTGTACACGTGGTATTTTATGGGCTGCTGTATTTTGAAAGTTGGAAGCCATGAGCTAAGCCATAAGCCTTTATGTTCTAGACTTTACGGGCAGTCTACACGCCGGATTCTGATACAATTCTGCACTGATATTGTAGAACTGTATGATATAAAATGAGCTTGGCCTGCCATATCCAGGGTTGTTCGATACGCCTTTTTTACTGTATCGATATTTTCCGTACAATATATCGTTTCAGCCAAAAAAAATATCGACGTTTCGATATATCGGACCTTTTTGGAAATCATTCGATACGATATCGATACGACATATAAAAAAACTAGGGATATCGATATTTATATCGAAAGGGATTTAATTTGCCTATTAACTTGAAATAATTAAACGATGTGTATGAATGGCACAACCTCTTTTATTTTTAACCAAACTACCCGACTGAAATCTTGCAACTCTTTCTTTACAGAAGATTCATTTTCTTCAAAATTGCAATTTGCCTTGAACATCGCAACTTTTCCAAGACCAAGTGCAAGTTTAACTTGCAGAAAATGCATAGCTCTAGGTTTCCAAAGAGGTTCAAAGGCTCCATTAAGAAGTCTGAATGGAAACCACTTCAACACAACAAAATTTGTTTGACGAAATCGGTCCAACAAGGTGTAAAATCCCGAACGGCAACTACCGTACCAACTGCTGGCTTTTACACAGAATTCGGACGGAGCTAAAGTTAAAGCAGGAGCAAAATCTCACAGCCAATGATCATTTCCAACCTTCCCCTCGGGCTACTTTGTTTTTCGCTTTCTAGCGCTAAAATCTTTTACTAACTGGTAAAAAAATAAGGATACAAAAATATCGAAAAAGCGATATTTTGTTCAAGTCGTATCGATATTTTCGATACGATATATCGTTTCAAGGAACAATATATCGTATTTTTGATATATCGAAGCTTCATTATTTCTTCGATACGATGTCGATACGATATCTCGCTCCTAAAAATGTCGACATATCGACATTTCGATATCCATATCGATATATCGGAACAACTCTGGCCATATCCTACGTTGAAGTTTAAACTGAGGTTGTCTAAATGATTTCTTCCTATGCCATAGCGCTTTGCTTCTTTGCTTCTCTCTTTGTTCATGTGTCCTAACGTGTAACGTGTATGGAGAGTCTTAATAATAACTAATATTGGAAGGATTCTGGATTTTCACGCATTACAAAGCTCAGATCTTCAATCAACCTATCTGTTATTTAAGTCTAATGGGAGTGTATAATCATTACTGCTATGTATGCATTATATAGTTAATTCAATATTTCGTACATTGAATTAAACTCTACATGTTTTAAAACATCTTCAATCATAACTAGCCCCTATGGCACAGCTTTCAGTTCACAGTTAACAGTTACAGCATAAATCCGGTAATTCGAATTCAATATGATAAATTTTTGTTTAGCAGCAACCCGTAATGTATTGACATTGACAGCTGCAGCAGCATAGTGCAGCAGACAATAAGCTTACAAGCCGCTAGTTTGTTAACATTCGAAAACCGGCAAAATATCACTGAATTATCAAGTATAAAAAATTTAACTGTAAATTTGTGGTGGAGCGTACCACCACTTAGATTAGAGAAAAGCAAATTGTAATATTAGTAGTCAATTATGGACGAAAGTACAAGTTCAACTGTTGTCACGGATCTCGGCGACATAAGTATTTATCCTTATTTCGATCTTAAATGCATATTTTATGAAAGTCAACTCTCGTCCAGGTTCCCAGGTCCGACCCAAGATATCGTCCTTCGCATTCATCGCCGTACTCGTCGGTTTGGGGATTCCTGTCTGGTGGCACACGACCACAGTCCAGCGGGCGGCGCTTCCCTATGAAGAGATTGGAAACCTGAAAGCAGCTCCCGAGTATCAGCACCTGCGCATCCTGGTAAAATCACTCGACATGGTTCACGGGAAAGAACAGATAAAAGAATTCAAGCGTGTCATGGATGAAGCGGGTAAACCTTACGACACAGCCGTACCGGAGCATGTCGTTTCAACCATGTTTCTAATTTTGCAGGGCATTTTGCAGTGGAATTTGATCTTCGAGGGTATACGGATGAAGAGTTGGCAAACATAGGGCAGGCGAAATGCGTCAAGGACGTCGACACCCAACGTGAGACCAGAATGAAGAACGAAGGACACGATGCAATTTTCGCTGAATTACCAGAGAGATTTTTCCCTACCGGTAAAAACGTTGTCATCGGGAGCTACCAAGACGTTTACCTCAAAGCTCGAACAGGTAGCGCAGATTCATATTTACCGTTTCGATCCGTGTTGTGGTCAGCATTAAGGGTTAAATCAAACAAAAAATAACACGAGTTTAGTAATAATGAAATTTGATAAATAAATATCATGGGAATTTTAAATGCGAATTCGAAAATTTGAAAAAATCTTATGTCACAACTTTAAGTCGATGAATTTAATTAGATTTATTCTGCAATGTGCTTCAATGTATTACAGTACTGTTAAAGATGTTGTGCATGGGATACCGTTTAATGTTAACTGGGAAAAGCTGGTCATGTAGGTATTGTATCAGTGAGGTCCATGTCCTTGTTAACTATTCATATATTTTCTTTTACTATATGGGTCCCCATTTTTCGCATTCCAGATCACAGCATGAACATAATGCTACTCGAGAAGATCCTCTTTCCCGCCGTTACTAAGGAGACGTTGTTAAGCCAAGAAAACGCTGGGATGCCGCCTTCCACCGAGTACAATATACTAGTGACTCTAGCAACCGCCGACTTTGATACCGATTTTGACATGAAAAGTTTAATCTCTGGTAATTTATTTCTAATTGCACCTATCTATCTATCTGTCTGTCTGCCTAAACTTGAATTAATTAATTAATTGTAAGTGTTATTTCAGATTACGCACAGCCTTTCCTACAGAGTATCAAGGACATCGCCGACGTGAAAATTCGGACCCAGGTTATCGACATTGGGAATTTGCGCATCTCGGGCGTCTGGGACAGTAAGGAACAACTCTACCGTATTGCTGAAGACGAAGCTGTTACCTTAATTAACGCCCTAGAGCCGAAACTAGGTAACTCCAATACACAACTTAGTTGTATGCGTTAAACCAATTACAGAATTTAATAATTTTATCGGTATTTCTCTATAAAAGCTGAATACATAGAAATCATTGAAAGATAAAAATTTGAATTTAAAATATCGAAAGATGGATGGATGGATGGATAGCTAGATAGAAGGATAGTTACATAGACACAGATAGTTTAACTACCGTACTGGGATATGATAGAAAGACAAATAGATGGATAAATAATCAAGTAGATAGATAGGTAGATTGAGAGACTACTAGATTGATGCATAGTTAGATAGATCAATTGACCTGATAGAAAGACAGGTAGATTGACAGACTACTAGGTTGATATATAGATAGTTAGATTGATTGACTGATAGATAGATAAATAGATAGATAGATAGATTGATAGATGTAAATAGATTGATAGACAACTAAACTGATGTATATGCTAGATAGATATGTAGATAGATAGATAGATGGATGGATGGATGGATGGATGGATGGATAGATACATAGATAGATACATAGATAGATAGATAGATACATAGATAGGTTATCAAGTTCGGATAAAGTACAATGTTGTGTCTAGGTTCTTACATTCATTAAGTGCTAATTAGTTACACTTAATACGAATATATTAGTTTTACAAGAGACGCAATTAAATTTCACTGGCTGCAATCATTTTCTGCTAATTTTTTATGATTTATTTCGGTGTATAAAATGTTATAGGCAACCAGCTGTCTGTAGTGCCGACATTTCAGTGGGTATTCTTCATACCTCAAGAGCATCAATCACCAATGCAAATTTACCTCCGCCGAAAGAAGGAAAACCTGAATACGGTTTTGAGTCCGCGCTGGGGCAACGGGGGCATTCAGATCATCAATAGAAACTCTAGCCACAGTCTTTCGTCGCTAGCTGAGACTATGATAACCCAACTAAGACTTGCACTGGGTTTCCCGTCTCTGGTACCGTCTATTAAAACACCAAATAGCGTCAATGATGAACGATGCAGTTACAACAACATAGAAAGATTTCCTTTATTTCCTAGAATCTCGCGTCAAATATTGAGTTACTGCCGTATGGAGGACGCCTGTCGCACCTCTGGGAAATTGACTATGTCAAGAGGCTTCGAACGATCCAGTTTCAACGAAGTACCGTGAAAACTTTACAGGTACAGCCGTCCTCTGCATTTGTAGCCAATGTTGAACCTGCGACCGTGTGAAGCTATTTAATTCAATCGCGGTTTCTCTTATCCAGTCTCTGTGCAAGCTGCTGTCGCAGATCAGTAACATCGTCATCAGCGACACGATAGGCGACGATATCTACGACGCACTAAGGGATTCGACAGCCGCTAACGAAGCCTGGAAGAGCGGAAATTTGAACGAAGCCCTGCTTTTGGCACAAGGAGCTTTCACAGCAGCCGATCGGGCTTTCTTTCACCCGTCCTTGTTAGCGCTGCTCTATTTCCCGGACGATCAAAAGTAATCCTTCTCTATGACTCAATAGAAATAGTTCCTTAACGATCTATTGTTCGTTTACCCTAGTCTATTGTGCGTATGTCATCTATTTCGAATAAGCAAATATTTTTGTCGTTTTCTATTTGTAGGTACGCCATTTACATTCCCCTGTTCCTGCCCGTTGGCATCCCTATTGTGCTGTCGGTGCGCCCTCTGTTCAACTGGATTCTTAGAAGGAAAGAAAAGACCGACTGAATTTAGTATCGAGTTCCCCGCTCCCTTTTGTGTCACGCATGTAGCTTACTAACAAGACTTCCTTTTTCAACAAGTTGTCTTGTGGTCGTTATTTGTACAAGTTCAAGTCGGACAGACGTCTTAATGTTGTTATGAAAGGCTCGTTTTAATACATGTACACGTATTAAAAACGAGCTGTAGCTAATGGCGTGATTACGGGTACCGGGAAGTGTAGGAAATACGACCACCGAAAGTAATCGATGAGAGCAATCTTCCGGTCTGCCTTAGAGCGGGAAAAAAGTTACCGCGACGACAATTCCATTACTACCAGCCTTGGGTGCTATAGTTGCGTCCAGCAGCTTTTCCTCTACTTAAGGCCAATGTTCATTGGTCTTGAAACCCGACAATGATATTGTATTTGGTATTATATTGACATAAGGGGGTGTTTAGTAGATATTTCAACATCCAGAAGCCAAGCGCTAGTAAACTTGCTTTACGTCATGCAATTCCTATTCCTGCAGAAACAAACGAAAAGTTAGTGTCCAACTCCGCTCGTATGAACAGTGATAAAGATGATAGAATTACGTCATGCGTCTTAAGGGTATGCTGGCCCTCTGTTTGCTGTTGGTGGAAACTATTGGTCGGAACCGCTTAAAACAGCAGAATATGTCGCGGAAATAGTTGCGAAACCTGCAGAAGAAAAGATTATAACCAAATCATTACATAACTTCAAGTGAACACAGCACTTTGAACTACCTGGCGTTGAGGAAATAGTAGATCAATGGGTTAATCATCGAGTTGGACATGGCCAACCAGTAAAATCCCAAATAGATGTGCTGGATGTAGCGGTAACTGGCAATACTGTGGTCGTGGTAGACGTAGATGAAGTACAGGTGGTAGGGAAGCCAACACAGCGCAAATAGCGAAACCAGGACGATGAACATACGCACAACCTGAAGCGATTCAAGTGCGAGATGTTAGACAGTTAAAAAGCATTGTTGTTCTCAACAGACGCAAACATGTATTCGATTACTATGGCAAGCCAAGTTGAGTTAGTAACAGTACTAGGAGTGTGAACGTGACATGACACGCGAGGAAGTTTATAATGAGGTAATCAAAACTTTCCTGCGTCTTTTTATACCAAACCTTCAAAAAACTCCGAGCCGAATTTAATGAAAGTGAGCCTTGTCTTACATTTGAAGCTTCGTTTCAACATTTATCGCGACGCTAATTAGGACGCTGTGAAAAGAGATATTAAATGTAAAGTCC
>JAIQCU010001558.1:0-19038 GCA_022114935.1 Leptestheria dahalacensis
TTTCCACTACTATTGGTTGTTGGGGTACGGAAGGAACTAAGGTTGGGGTAGGTGTACTAGAAACTGGGGGTTTAGAAGTTGTTACGTAGTCTACGGGGATTACTGGAGGAGCAGTGAAAGATGGTCCTCCAGTAACAGGGCCAACAGGAGGATTAGGTAACTCAACAGATGGGGCAATGGGACCCGGGATAATCGGACCTTGAGGAGTAGGTCGAGTTGTGATGGTCGGGGTGCTACTTTCCGCATCAACCCCGATAGGTGGAGCTGGTACAGAAGGTGTGGAAGATACTCCTATAGGTGGTGGCTTAGTTACTAAAGACTCTTCCGAGGAAGGAGCAAGGGAAGGAGGCAAAGCTGGTAGTATTACTGAAGGTGTCTGGGCCACCAGGGGAGGAGTTGTAACTGCTGGAATTACTGGGGGTAAAGAGGAAGTCGTTTCAACAACAATTGGCCTTGTTTCTGGAGTTGTTACTGCACCCGGTGGAGTAAAGGGTTTCGAGGTTGTTGTAACAGGTTTTGGAGTAAAAGTGCCAGTACCCTCTGTTACTACCGGTACTGGGGATTGGGTCACCGGTGGCTGGGTTCCTATTACTACATTAGTAAAATAAATCTGTTATGAACAGTAATATTAACACGATACGGAAAATATAACGAAGAGGGAGAGAGAGATAGAAAACCCAAGTACGATTCCTTCACGTTTTCTGAACGGTTATCAGCTGGAAAAATAACAGTATTAAATGAAGGTACAGCACCAGAAGGATTAATAAGCATTTAGACAGTATACAAGAACAGACGCAACATTTAAATTAGTCCAAGTATTGACCATAATAGCATATGTAGAAGACTGATTATTCGTTAGATGCTGCAAAACGTTTCCGACCATGTTAAGAAATTGAACTCGAGCGTTTTCTAAGTGACACTTACTCGGACGGCACACTCCAGTTTCTTCGTCGCATGTCTCGCCTTGTTGGCAGTCGCAAGCGGCAACAGATGCTTCCAGGCATTTGCAGTTATTACACGTTCCACCGTTGGGACAGTCGTTATCAGTTTGGCACGCACAGTCTGTTAATAGAGAAAATAAGTTTGCTTAACTAATTATATGATTTAATTGTTTCAGTTGTACCAGGTTTGCAAACAGCTTGGTGTTCGCGTACATCGCAGGTTTCTCTCGAGAGACAAGGATTATTTTTCTCGCAGGGGCTTTGGCATCTATCGTTGATACAGGCTTTGTTCGGGGGGCAGTCGTCGTTTCCTCTGCAGCCAATGACTGGAAACAAAAGCCAACAGTTTCAGTAT
Organism: Leptestheria dahalacensis; assembly: GCA_022114935.1. Taxonomy (NCBI): domain Eukaryota; kingdom Metazoa; phylum Arthropoda; class Branchiopoda; order Diplostraca; family Leptestheriidae; genus Leptestheria; species Leptestheria dahalacensis. The sequence goes on from JAIQCU010001558.1 coordinate 1,297, forward strand.
TAATCGCACACAAGCATTTATTATGAGAAGCCAAGCAAGCACGAGTAATTAACTATTAACGAGGGTATCGTTGTGGTTAGTAAAGTACAAGAAAAGTTAAGTAAAGGATTCAGCAAAGACGCAACAGACAGAACGGCAAGAAAGGCATTCAGATTCAAGGAGGTCAAAGGTGACCCAGCAGCAGGAACCTGATATCTAGTAGGCATGTTACAGTAGAACCAGTGGTAGCTTGAAAGTAACGAACGTAATCCTTGTTTTGCAAAGTTGCTTTAGATTGCCCTGCGGTTGTGTTAATATAATGAAAGATCCCCTGTGAGAATTCAGTTTTGTTCAGTGTACCTTGAATGCATCCATACTGAGGATCCGGATTGAAACCAGGTGGACAAAACTTGCACACTGCCTTATGGTCCTCGACATAGCAAGGCCGATTATCTGGGCATGTGTAATTTTCGCAAGGATTGATACACTGGAAGTTGACGCAAGCTAAATTGGGAGGGCATCCGGCATCTCGGAGGCAGATGGAAACAGATGGATTGCAATCTTCCACGCAGATGCAGACCGGTTTATGGTCGAGTACGCTGCACGTTTTGTTTGAAGCGGCGCATGGGTTTCGTACAGCACACGGGTTTTGGCATCTCCCAGCAATGCAAGCAAGGTTCGAAGCGCAGTCATCGTCCTTGCGACATTCGATCGGATTGGGTCCACAGGTAAGTTCGCCGTTATCGTTGAGAACAAAGCCATGCTTGCAGATACATACTGGACGGTGGCGACGAACTTCACAGCGTTTGCCAGAGTCGCAGACTACGTTTTTGAACTCGCAAGGATCTTGACAGGCACCCACAGCTTCATTGCAGGCGAGGCTTGATGGACACTGCGAGTTTCTAGTACATCCGACCACAGGCTGGGTTGGCGGTCTCACTGTCGTAGTCGGGGTCACGTATCCAGGTGTAGTGGGTGTAGCCGGTTCCGGCGTTGTGGGAGATCCGCAGCGTGGGTCTAATGTGCAACGCTCAGTGGCTCGTCCGACGTAGCACTGAGGACACGAGCAGCGCGCCTTGTGGTCCACGGCACGGCAAATAGCATTCTCTCCACAAACTCCTCGCAATGAGCAAGGGTCTTGGCAAACGCCTGATATGCAGGCCTTGTCTGCTGGGCAGTCCGAGTCAACGGAGCAAGCGAGGTCTGTAGATAAAGCCGGGGATAGAAAGAGACGGAAAGGACAGTGTGAATGGCAAGTCTCACGTTCGACGTCGATTCGGTAACGTCACATAGTTGAATATACCCCACTCTCTTTTCTTTCTCTCACCCGGCTCTGTGCTGTGCAAAGTCACTTGAGTGCAATTGAATTATGTACATGCAAACTTGCATTCCAGCCAGAAGGGGAAAAGCTACCAGACGAAATTTGTTTCCTTAGGATGGACTAAATAGAACTCAAATATTGAGGATTCCAGATTAGTCTACCGGAATTGTAAACGTTAATGCACCATGTACTTGTGAACAAACTACTAGTGAAAAGCTCTTCTACATAATACAATCATGAAAAAGTTTCTTGAAGTGTACCAAGGGAACTCGGGAAATAGTAGTGCGTGTTTTTAAACTTACCGGCTTTGCATTCAACTTCAGGATTACCCCGTAGACCTTCGAGGCATTTGCAGACATGTAAGGATCCTTGCAAAACGCATTCCGCTCCTAAACCACAACCTTGGACTCGACAATCGGGGGACTCCTTTTCAATTGTGCCTAATGAACAAAAAATAGGTCAGTGAGCTGCCACTGTCATGGTGCGTTTATAAGTGAAACAATACATTCGACCAAGGGATTGCCGCTTGGATAATTTGTCGGGCAGTAGCAAACTCCAGTGCTGCCTTGGATACGGCACAGGGCATTGGTACCGCAGCGAGTTTTCTCGCATACATCTTCAACTTGCGGTGAATAGCAGAGACAGCCTCTAACAGGATTGCCGGTGCATCCTTCCTTGCAGGCGCAGCTGAAGCTTCCTACAGTATCTGTGCATATAGCGTTCTCTCCGCAAGGATTGCTCAGACACTCGTTAACATCTGCAAGTCGAAAAAAAAACATTATTCAATATCCTCTATTGTACTACTAATTACGAAACAACAGAAAAGAGAATGCTTGAGGTCGCATTAAGCTTTTCTGCTAATTACAAGCTTCCTTAAGATTAATGGATTAAGATTTAAACTGACCTAGTTTGCATTCAACAAGAGCATTTCCATAGTAGCCAAGGGGACACGAACACTGCTTCGTGTGCTGTCCTACTCTGCACTGAGCGTTAATGCCGCAGGCGTTTGTTTGAAGACAAGGATTGATACAGCGGTTTGCTACGCAGGTCTTGTCCGTATCGCACTGATCGTCCGTCTCGCACTCAATCTTCAGGCATTCTTTCGTAGGTTCTCCAATGAATCCAGCTTGGCAGAGACATACGGCTCGATGATCTGAGACTCGGCAGTCAGCATTTCTTCCACAGGGGCTAATGCTGCAAGGATCGCGGCACTGGCCATTAATACAACCTTCTTCCATGGGGCAGTCTCCATTAGAGCGACAACCGACTTGACAACTTCCGACTCGGCACAGTTGACCCTGCGGACACTGGGTGTCCGTCGAACACTTCAGACGACAGCGTCCCTGCAGGCAAGTCTCTCCGCAGCTGCACTCCGTGTTTCTGGAGCAAGCCTTGGCGCAGAATCCAGCGTTACATGATTCACCCTGACCGCAATCGTCATTCTTAGTGCAGCGCACAGGTGCCTTGGTACACCCAACCTGCGGTTTGCCGATTGTTCCTGCAGGGCATGCGCATCTTGCGACGTGATCAACAACTTCACAGGTTGCGCACGAACCGCACGGGTTCTGGCTCTCGCAAGGATCTAAAAGGGGGGAAAACAGGGATTAAACAAAAATTTATGAAGTCTAGTAGTTTTCAGTTTACTTGTGCAAAGGTTATTGACACAAGACTGGTCAATTGGACACATCGCGTCATTCCTACATCCGATAACACAAACTCGTCCGTTACAAATGTGTCCTCGCTCGCACGAAGCATCGCTGTTACAAACAGGCCTACAGACTTCGTTGATGCAGCGGTTGTCAGCTAAACAACTGGTGTCACTGCAACGGGAAAGAGAATACAAACATATTAACACGAAAGAGCATTGTCGGATTGTAGCTTACTTTTTGCACGCGGATCGGCACGATCCTCCGAGGCATCTGAAGTTCGTAGGGCAATCTGATGTAGACGTGCAGGTTGAAGGAGCGTACTTGCAGCCGACGTTCGGATTGCCAACCAGACCGGGTAAGCATGTGCATTTCGCGCGGTGATCGACGACGCGGCATTCGGCATTGGTACCGCAGGTGAAGGTCGCACATGGATCCGCACACTTGTTATTAATGCACGACTGCGAAGCCGGGCAAGCCACATCTGCACGGCATCCTACACGACACATACCAGACGAGCAAATTTCTCCACTTCGGCAATCGGCATCCTGGAGGCAAACTGGAACACAGAGTTCGCCATCGCATCGCTCATTGATCAAACACTGGGAATCTGCCGAGCATAAGGGTCTGCAAACGCTGCTTCTGCAGAGGAATCCATTAGGACAGCCTTTGTTCTCCGAACAAGGAGCAGGTTCCCGGACGCAAGCGACATTCGGGGTAGGATAAGGTAAGAATCCAGCAGGACACGAGCACTGGGAACGGTGCTGGACGACTGAGCACAAGGCGTTAGGTCCGCAGACGCTGCTGGCATCGCAAGGATTCCTACAGCGGTTGTTGATGCATGACTCGCCTATAGAGCAATCGTCCTCAGCTCGGCAACCAATGACGCAAACGTTGTTCAAGCAGATTTGGCTCAGGAAGCAATCGTTATCAACCCGGCACGTGAGCATGCAGTGACCGTTGACGCATTTCTCATTGAGAGCGCATTGCGAATCCGATGAGCAGACCACATCGCAGAGACCATCGTTGCAGCGGAATCCCTGGCCGCAGTCGTCGTTTCTCTGACATGGTGTCGGGACACGGATGCACTCTGTACTGGCGTTTCCGGTAAATCCCTCCGAGCAGCTACAGGCGGATCGATGATTCTCTACGCGGCAAAGGGCGTTGATACCGCAGGATCCTATTCATAGATTAAACGTGTTAGCACAGATGTCGTTATAACCGCTTCAAATTTCAAAACGTATTTTTTAATTAACATAATATAACAACGTAGTTTGTACTGTAACACGGTTACCTTCAGCAAGACAAGGGTTTGTGCAGCGTCCTCTGATGCAAGCCTGCTCAGCTGGGCACTCGGTACTCGACTGACAAGCCGGCCTGCAGATGCCGCTGTAGCAGTACATATTTACGGGACAATCGGATTCGGAGCTACAGGAGACAGGTTCGGGGGCGCAACCTTTTTGCAAGTCGCTGGCGTCTCCTTCAAAGCCTTTACGACAAACGCATTGGGCTTTGTGATCGACTGCTCGGCAAACTGCATTAGGCCCACAAGTAACTCCCGTACAGGCGTCTTTACATTTGGGTACACCTCGTTCCAGTCCGCAGACAGCCGACTCTGGACAATCAGGATCAACCTGGCACTCGACTGGCTGTTGACATCCTTCACGATAGGGTTCTCCGACAGTTCCAGAAGGACAGATACATTTGAATGAGCCTCGAGTGTTCTCACACCTGGCTCCAGCTGCGCAAGGTGTCTGTTTGCAATAATCGATTGGAAGGCACTCCTTCTGGGCATCGCCCGTGAATCCTGGCTGGCATTTGCACACAGCAGCGTGGTTTTCAGAGAAACACATGGAATTCTTGCCACAGGAATTCTCCACCATGCAGGCGATTTTGCATCGGTTTTCGTGGCATCTTTTGTCCGCCGAGCAGTCGCCATCCGAACTGCATTCTACGCGTAGGCAGCCAATCTTGTCATCCTGCGGGTTTCCAAAGTATCCTTCTTTACACGTGCAAACAGCCTCTCGGTTCTGAGCGACACACACGGCATTCCTTCCGCAGATGATGGGCCCAGCGCATGGGTTCCTGCACTCGGGCTTGCCTTGCGAATCTCTGGAACAAGTTTCCCCGTCACCGCAGTCATCATTGCTTCGACAGCGGAACTCCTGAACGCAGACGCTGTCACGGCAAACTTGATATTCGGGGCATTGAGAATCTTCCGTACAAGGAGGCCTGCATTTACCTCCTATGCACTGCTCGGACGCAAGGCATTCGCGGTTGCTCTGACATTTGGGCACGCAGATACCTCCAAGACAGCCATGAGTTGTTGGGCACTGGGAATCGGCGGAGCAATAGACGATGGAGATGCAGCCCTGGGTTGGGTTTCCTGTGAATCCAGCCTGACAGGTGCACGAAGCGCGATGTTTAGTAACTGTGCATTCGCTGTTGGCTCCACAGACTTTGTTTCCCGCACAAGCATCCTGGCATTTGTTCTGAATGCAGTGTTCCCTGTCCGCGCAATCAGAACTATCTATGCACTCCGGCACATAGCACTCGACTCGGGGATCCCCATACGTGCCGAAAGGACAGCGGCAAACAGGAGAATGGCTTTCCGTTATGCATTCAGCTTGGCGGCCGCACGTGCCGCTAATGCTACAAGGATCTTTGCACACGCCAGAGATGCAGGCTGCTGTTGATGGACAGTCGGAATCGGTCAAACACTGGCCTGCATTGCGGCAACCGGTCTTGTAAGGATCCCCGATAAGACCTTCAGCACAAGTGCACTGAAAGCTCCCTGCAGTTATAAAATGTTACGGTTAAATCAGTCCTGGAGGTCGTTGATAAATTTTAAAAAATAATAATAATACCTGGAGTGTTCCTACAAATGGCGGTGGAGTGACACGGGTTAGATGAGCACTCGTTAATATCTTCGCAGTTGTTTGACTTGGTTACGCGGTAGCCGGGCGGACACTGGCATACCGCTTCGTGGTTTTTGACTTGACACAGGCCGTGGTAGCAATCGACAAGATCGCAAGGATTGAAGCACTTGCTTTGCTTGTCACAAGCCCTGTCTGCCGCGCAATCGTCGTTCGTAATACACTCGACCTGGTAGCAGCCAACGGTAGGATCACTGGGATTTCCTCGAGTTCCCGACGGGCAGGTGCATGCCGCTGTATGATCCAAGACGGTGCAGACAGCGTTGGGTCCGCAAACTTTGGAACTGCAAGGATCCGCACAACTTCTGACGCCACTGGGCTGAGCAAGACATGCCAGATTGTCGGCGCATGCGCTGTTGCTTCCGCATTTATTGGGAGCGAGGCATCCAGCTTCACTAAATGGATCTCCAACTGTGCCCTCTGAGCACACACAACGGAAGGAGCCTTCAGTGTTGACGCAAGTGGCTGAAGGGTGGCACGGACGAGACTGGCACTCGTCGATATCTTTACAGCCATCAGGTCCTATTATGAAAGTATATTATTGTCCGATTTTCTTGCCCCACTATTAACCATCGGCACGAAAATGGCATGATTATAATAACTAAGTAACAATTAATTACGTACAATAATAATATAAATTACATTACAATATAATATATAAATTATAAGATGACTAGATTACTAAAATATATGTAATTGTGGAGAATGAGCTGCAAAATTACCTGGCGTGTAACCGGCCGCACACTTGCATTGGTTCTTGCTGCATACGGCGTTGGCGGTGCAGTCAGCATCTGAATTGCAACCCGGTCTGCATCCTCCATCGATACAGACTTCTCCCTGCAGGCAGTTGTTATCACTGTAGCAAATCTTGATGCACAAATTCCCCATGCATCGCTCGCCTCCAACGCAGTTTGAATTGTCGGTACAACCAGGATAGCATCTTCCAGCATTACAAGTGAGACCCGGTGGACAAGAAGTCTTTTCGCATGAGACTGGGTTCCTCATGCAGCCTTGCAAAGCAGTGGGACCTCCCATGAATCCTTCGGGACAGTAGCAGTCTGGTGAACGGTTACGGTTCAGGACTCGGCATAAGGCGTTTACACCGCAGACTCCTTTCCGCTGGCATGGGTTCTCACACTTGTAGTTGATACAGGCCTGATCGCCGGTGCAGTCGGAATTTGAGCGACAACCGATCGTGCAAAAACCTCCGACGCAAGCCTGTCCACTAGCGCACTGTGCGTGAGACAGACAAGGCAGCATGCACATGTTGTTCACGCACCTCTCTCCGGAAGCGCAGTTGTTGTTGTTCTGGCAGAGTACTTTACATTGTCCACCGACGCACATGCTACCTGCGCAATCGCCGTCCGACTTGCAAATTTGAGGTACTCGAATGCAGCCTTTGTCTGGTGTGGGATTCGGAGTGAATCCGGCCGGGCATGAGCAGATCGGTTTGTGCTCCACGCAGCGGCAAAGTGCATTGGCTCCGCAGTAGTTGTCGCACGGATTGACGCAACGTCCGTTGAAGCAAGCAGCTTCAGACGGGCAATCAGAGTTTCCTTTAGGGCAGGTTCCATTGACTCGGCACCCGTAAACGAAAGGATCTCCAACCGTGTCCGGGGGGCAGCTGCAGACGTAGCTTCCAGCAGCAGGAGAGCAAATAGCGGAGCTGTGGCAGGGTTGCGAGCGGCAAGGATCAGAAGGTATGCACTCGATCTCCGGGTGAGGGTTCGGCTCGAAACCAGCAGGGCACGAACACATGGACATGTGTCCTTCGGCCAGACAGATGGCGTTTTTCCCGCATGAGTTGGGTGTGCAAACGGGGATGCAAGTATAAGCTAAAAAGCGCGTAAAGAACAAAAAAAAAACAAGTTAACGTACCTGTTCACACTAATCATATCATGTTTATTAAAGTGTATAAATAAGTTGCTAACCTGTTTTGCTGCACTGTTCACTACTCTGGCAGTCATTGTTAGACAGGCATTGTACTTTGCGACATCCCTCGGGTCCAGTGGGGTTCCCAGCATACAAACCAGGAGGACACTGGCATTTGGCGGCGTGGTTGTTGGCAACGCAAACGGCTCCTGGCCCACACGTTACGTCCCGGCACACTGGAATACAACGCCTGACTTCGGAATCCAGCTTGCAGACTTCTGCTTCCGCACACTGAGCATCTGTCTCGCACTGGTGCTTCGGCACAGGTCGACATCCGTTGCGATCATTTGGATTGCCCGTGAAACCGGCTCTGCAAACGCACTGGCCCAAGTGGTTTCTAGCCCTGCAGTCAGCGTTAGGTGGGCAGGTAAAGCCGCCGCACACCGGAGTACACTTGCGGACACCCAAGAGGTCCGGTCGACAGGCGAAATCCGCTTTGCAGTCGTCGTTGGTAACACAATCCGGCAGTGACGGCTTCTCGCAGAATCCCGTGTAAGGGTTCCTGACGAAGGAAGATCGGCACTCGCAGATTGCTTTCGTGCCCTGCACCAAGCACAGCTCGTTCTGACCACAAGTTAATTCACTGCAGGGATCAATACAGTTGCGGACTCCGTTGATATCGGGCTGGCAGAGTGCATTGCCAGGGCAGTCGTCGTCTCTACCGCATTTATCGGTTGCTACTTCTTGCTGACAGCCGACTTGCAGATCGTTGGAATTGCCATGGAAGCCGTTTTGACAAATGCATGACGATACATGTTGATCAGCAACGCAAATAGCGTTGGGTCCACACTGTACCTTGGCGCATGCGTCAACGCACTGTCGGATGGGAGCTGCCTTACTTCCAGGATTAACGTGGAAGCAAATCTCCCGGCTTGGACAATCCAGGTCATTTCGGCATCCTGCCAAGGCGCAGCCAACAGAAAGATCCGAAGGAGTGCCAGTGTATCCAGGCAAACATATGCAGATCCCACCATCGCAAGCAGCGTTAGGACCGCAACTGACCGAAGCACAGGCACAGTCCGCGCCCTCGCACACGTTAGGCTCAACAGGTGGGGCTACGGGCATGCACATCATGAACGGGTTGCCAGAAAATCCTTCACTGCACTGACAATCAAAGCTCCCTGGAGTGTTAATACAAGCCGCGTTCATTCCGCAAGCATTGCCCATACACTCGTTGACATCTGCGAATAAAAAAAAGGGTAAAATTTGGAAAAATAAAATAATTGGACTTTAAGGTGTATACCTTCGCAGGCAACGTAAGGATTGCCTTGGTACCCTACAGGACAAACACAGTCAACACGGTTGATTCCTTGTTTGCATTCTGCGTTTATGCCGCACTTGGTCGCGCTGCACGTCTTCTCCTGGGCCCCGCACGATTCATAAGGATTTCCTGAAGTCCCAGGGTTGCAAACGCAGCGGTTGGGCTGTCCATACTCGCAGTGGGCATCTCGTCCGCAAGGTGGCTGGCAGACGGGAGGTACCACCGGTGGAACGCAGAGAAGATCAGGATTACCGATGAAGAAAGGTAAACAGACGCATTTATTGGTAGCTTTATCGCAACGGGCTCCTACACCGCAGGTAACATCTTCGCAGCGCTCCTTGCAACGTCCGGATACGCAGATTTGAGGATCCTGGCAGGGTTTGGTGGCAGAGCAGACATCCGGAGAGCAAGCTCCACCTGGGAAGGGATTGCCATTAAAGCCCTCTAAGCACGCGCACGTCGATCCGGTGTTGGAGACGACACACTGTGCGTTCTCCCCACAGAGAACTTCATCGCAGACAGAGACGCAAGCTCCGGTTGAGTTTTCTTTGAAGCCGGGTAGACAACGGCACCAGGCAGCGTGATCCTCGGGTTCGCAATAGGCGTTAGGACCGCAGGGAAGCGCATGGCAGGGATTGACGCAGGTGCCTTGAATACAAGCTAGCTGTCCGTCGCATTCGTTATCAGACGAGCACTCGGTACGTGCGACTGCTCCTTGACATCCTTCTTGATAGGCATTGCCCAAGAGTCCATTCGGGCATTTGCACTTAAATCCGCCATTTTCGTTGATGCAATGGGCGCCGGGGCCGCACGGATTATCGCGGCATTCATCGATGTCCGCGCAACCGGTATTAGCATTTCCTGTGTAACCGGGTTCACACATGCATCTGGGGGGATCAGATGGCGTGCACTTGCTGTTGACTCCGCAAGGAAACCTACAATTTCAGTACATTAGTTTAACTCACCTTTAGCGATAAGTTAAAAGGTTATTTCCCTACGTACCTTTCACACGGATTTTTGCATTTGTTCCCGTCCAACGTATCAGTGTAAAACGGAGGCGGGCAGACGCACTCTCCGGGCTGGACGCACTTCTCGTTTGCTGAGCATTCTTGATCCGTAACGCAGCGGACTTGCGAGGGAGCGCAGACGCCTTTGTAGGGATCGCCGGACATCTTGTCAGGGCAGACGCATTCAAAGCTTCCCGGTCTGTTGATGCATTCCGCTCCAAAGCCACAAGCTTGGTTATTTTCCAGACATTCGTTAATATCCTCGCATGCGCCACCGGCGATAGGGCGGAATCCAGCTGGACATGCGCAGTAACTCAGGCCACCGGTAACGGTTATACATTCAGCTCCAGGAGGACAAGATGTGCTTCCAGCGGCGCAACCAGCCAAAAGGCATGATCCTCCTACAACTTGGTAAGGAGGTTGGCAGCGGCATTCAATGCTGTCGCACTCCTCGCAGGCGGAAAAAGGATTTCCATTAAAGCCAGGTGGACAATGACATTCATAGCTTCCAGGGAGATTCTTACAAGTAGCCTGAAAGCCACAAGCCGGTTTGTCGGCAGGAGACTCGAGACATTCGTTGATGTCCCGGCATACACCAGTGGCTTGGTCCCTGATATAACCGCGGGAGCAGATACAGACACCTTTGTTGTTGTCCTCCTGGAGACACTGCTCCCCGGCAGGGCAGGGGTTGGCAGCGCTACAACCAGGCGGCGCTGTGACCTCTTCTTTGCAACCTCCTTTGTATGGTTCTCCTTCGTACCCGCTTGGGCATTCGCAGACAAACGTTCCAGGCTCGTTGCGGCAAACTGCTCCAGCAGCGCACGGATTTACTTGGCATTCGTCTATATCGGCGCAGCCACCGCCGTACATTGAGCCCGTGAAGCCGCTGGCGCACATGCACTTTGCAACGCCGTTGAAAAGCATGCACTCTTGGTTGGAGCCGCAACGCAAATCCTCGCAGGGATCTGAGAAAAAAAAAACAAGATGATCAATTACATCATATGAAAAGCTCTTTCATAGACAGGTAAGACTTACGTCGACAGTCAGGCCCAATATTGGGGTCTGGGCAATGACACGCCCTAGCAGGGTCACAGAGAGAGTTTCCAGGACAATCGTCATCCACTTTGCACCGAAGAATAGTTGAACATTTGGTTTTGGCATCGGGTTCTCCAACAGTACCGTCTGGGCAGCTGCATTCGTGCGAGCCGGGAAGGTTCCGACAGATGGCGCCGATACCGCAAGCATCAGGTTTCTGACACTCGTCAATATCTGGTTATACAAAGCAGTTTTAATTGAAATGTTGCTAAATTCGGGAAATGTCGGTAACAAAATGTTTACCGATGCACTTGACGTTGGGATTTCCGGAGAAACCAGGAGGGCACTGACAACTGTAACTGCCGGGACTATTCGTACAGATGGCGTTTTCTCCACATTTGCCGTAAGGACGTGGATCTGACTCGCATTCGTCGATATCTTTCAAGTTAGACAAAACGTGAGGCTTCAGTTATTTCATTCAAGTTATAAATTAGTTACCTTGGCATCCAGCTGTGATATTGGCAGGATCGTAGCTCCATCCTTCGTTGCACACGCAAAAAGCTTCCTGTCCCTGCGCTTGGCAGGTGGCATGAGGTCCACATTGCACGTCTTCGCAAGGAGCTTAAAGAAAGTAGGATTATTACACTGCATTTCCATTTGTCCAATGGATTACACATGTTTACACATGTTTGCATGTTAGTTCAAAAATAGAAAGCAAATGTTTGTTAACTCACACGTGCAGCGGACAAACGGGTCGCCGATAAGAGGATACGGACAGTCGCACCGAAAACCACCCGTCAAGTTTGTACACTTTGCCTTGGCGCCACAAGGAAAACGTTGGCCCAGGCATTCGTTCACATCTTTTAGTGCCAAAACCATGTTAGTTACAAGATAAAGCTTTTTTTACACGCTTAAGTGTGTTAGTTAGTGGTATGATGCTGAACTGTCACCATAGTACATGCACGCGTTCTGTAATAAGCTATATTTACCTTTGCATGGACTTGAAGGTGGTTTGCCCACGAAACCCGCCTCGCACTCGCAACGATAGGTACCAGGCAGGTTCGTGCACAGTGAATGGGGTCCGCACGGATTGGTCTGGCACTCGTCAACGTCTAGGCACGATGCACCTTTGGCGATGAAGCCATCCCTACAAAAGCATTGCCCGTCGACACACTCTGCGTTGTTGATACAGTCAAAGTTGCTCTTGCAGAGTGTACGGACGTCGGACTGCACAAACAAAAATTTTGAGATTATTTATCTTAACATAGCAAAACTAAAACAGAAAATACCCGTTCGCAAGCAACTTTTGCATCAGGTCTCCCAGTGTATCCCTGAGGACACACACAGGTGTAGCCCGGAGCAGCATTCTCGCAGACAGCGTAGTCACCACAAGGTTTGGATAGAACAGAGCATTCGTCGATATCTGCAAGTGGGTAAACAAACACTGTTTGTAAATACATGCTGCCCGCTAACTGCAAATTTTAACAATACTATCTTCATTTTGAATACTTGAACTTCAATTCAAACGCGTTTCTCTTCCAACACTAAAAACCCAAAGTACATTTTCAAAACAGAAACAACAATTGCGGCGTTGTCAGACTTCTGTAATGTAGAATGCACTATACGCCCAAGTTACTGGTCTTATTTTTTCCCTTAAACGTTGAGAACAAAATTCAAATAACAGCTAGTGAGTCATCTTATGAAATAAAAAAATTTCCAACGTATAGAAAAGGTAAATTTGACTATGGTTAATTGATACATCCAAATTCATAGTTGTCGTTCATTAAGATAATCTTCCATCTCTACTACGACATATTCATAAACCAGAAACGACAAATTATTGAGCGATACTTTTGAAATATATAGTTTGTAACTGTGAAAATCTAAAACTTTCAATTGCAATTATTATTGAACATATCCTACAAACGGAAGGTAATTTCAAGGTTTATAACCAACAGTTGAGGTAAGAAAACCCCCATATTTCTATACTGCCTTTATCATCCCAGTGTTGGATAACTGCAACGTAATATATTCCCAGCTAACCTGTTACAAATTCTGAACCTACCAGTGCACCCTCTAAAAGGATCTCCAGTGTAATCCTCCAAGCATGTACAGGTGAAGCTTCCAGGCGTATCTTTGCAAACAGCGTTAGCTCCGCAAGGATTGCTGGCACACTCGTTTATGTCTAAATGAAACAGATCAGTTTAAGGGCATGAGATATACGTAATAACAATAAGGTTAAATGTTAAGGTAGTCAAAAAGTCTGCTAGAGGCGAGTTAGTCAAAGTGTTACTAACTGTTGCAGAAGATGTTGGCTTCTCCTTCAAAACCTGGTGGGCAGATACATTTGAAAGACCCAGGAAGATTGAGGCATTTGGCATTAATGCCGCACACGCCCAGACCTCGTCCGCATTCGTTAATATCAACGCATTCTCGGGTTGGATCCCCCGTATAGCCGGCAGGACATACGCACTTGTACGAACCGGGTATGTTAAGGCAGGTGGCTCCATAGCCGCATATCAGACTGGGATTTGATGCGGTTATGGATTGGGTAGAGTTAACAGGGTGGGTGTAGCCAGGATCGCATTCGTCAATGTCTGTGCAGATGTTAGTGTTTTCAGGTTATATTATACGGCATGCAGTTATGGCAGTTATATTATACGACATGCAGTTTGGGTAGCAGCATGCATAAAGACTCTTGAAACGTATATGGAGCCTACCTTCACACAATACGGCCGGAACTCCCTGGAATCCCACAGGGCATTCGCACTTGAATGATCCCGGCAGGTTGATGCAGTTGGCATTTGTGCCACATGTGTTAGCGAGGCTGCATTCGTTAATGTCAGTACACCCTTGTTTGGCGTCTCCAGTAAAACCTGGCGGGCACTGGCAAGTGTAGCCGCCGTCCGTGTTTGTGCAAAGACTTCCGGGACCGCACGAGTTCAGCTCGCATTCGTCGATATCTGCACACTATTCATCAGAAGCAACCAACTTAAATACCTTCAGTTTACGTTATGATACAGTATAATTTCGCTAGGGTTTGTTTTAGCTGTTGAACATAGAACTGATTCGATTAAATATATTATAAAATTCAAGCCAATGAGTATGATACCCCGTCATAAGGGTTGCCACCATAACCCGGAGGGCATGTGCACGTGAAATTTCCGGGGACGTTTTGACACAGGGCGTTATGTCCACAAGAATTCGGGTTTTGGCATTCGTCGATATCTGCGGAAGATAAATCGTCTCGTTACCTCATCATGAGTATAAATCATTTCGAATCAGCGCCATACCGAGACATTCCACTTCACCGTCGCCTTCGAATCCGGCTTTGCATTTGCAGACATAGTGGGCGGGTAGGTTACAGCATTCAGCGTTATCCACACACTTGGCAGCAAGTTCAGGAATCTTGCATTCGTCGATATCTGAAAAGAGGATTATCGTCAAACAATCGGAACTTTCCAATTTTTTAATGACGGAGTTCCGTGCTATTTCATCGCGTCCTACAGAACAATCTGATCTGGAAAAGGATAAAGGGAAGCCTGGTAAGATAAAAAGAGGGAAATACGTAGCATATGGGGCGGTAAAGTACATCCCGCTGTCTGAATCATCAGAAGATTCCGCTGGCCAAGGGTGCCACGAAAGAGGAAAGTGTGTCAGTCGCGCCCCAGTCTATGCCTTATAAGGCACAAGTTATGCCCCACAGAAAAGAAGCCCAAGTTGCGCCATTTTGTTTGCGGCCAGCAAAAGACTCCTTTCAAACTTTCTTTTCTCTTCAAACAGTATACAACAACGCTTTCAGATATTTCAGAAAGGACCGTAAAGACGATCAATTGTTGTATTGTTACTAGTATCTGCCCCCGCAATGGGGGCAAAATTATGTTACATGACAATAAGAACAGTGTAACATCTATGTCATGGTAACTCAACTTCATGGCGCATGCTGGTGGAGTTACTCTCGAGCACCCGTAATGGCAATGGTAATCTCGAAGGTTTTCCAACTTATGATTACAGAAAAAGCTTGATCTGAAAGTACACAGACCTTCTTTTCCTTAATAACTGGTACCGAGTGACGAAATCAAACAAAGGACGTTCGGGTGGAGTACCTTACCCGATTTGGTGACTCTGAAATTACGTTCAAACATTAGGGCAATCAGCCCCACCCTTGGACGAAGAGTGAACAACAGAGGTCGGGTGATGTAACTGAGAATTTCTGCAGAAATTAAAATTGCTTGAAACGAATTATAAATCATAAACTTCCATATTCCCTCTTGTGCTACTCTGTGAATGTACAGACGCCCGAACCGGTTTGAAGAAAGAGTAACAGCTTCTGGCTGAGCTGCACAAAAATATGCATCTCCTTGGAACAAAAACAGGAAAAGGAGCAAAACCAGTTTTTGAGAAAAAACTGATGTTACCGAAAAGAATTTTCAATTAATAAATGTACCGGTTCTTTTTATTAACCCAAAAAGATAATTGATATCATCTGAAAGTTAAATTAATTCCTGTTCGGTTTAGAAAAGGCTTGAAAACTGTGCGAAGTATGAATAGAGGGCTCTCTAACGATGATATTTCAATGGCTGTTTTAGTTGGAAGGAAAAAAGAAGAATGAGATTTTTATAGTTTTGCTTCGATGGTTGGGATGAGATCTGTAAACTTGACGAAACAAGTCGATAGGCAAAGACCAGTTTTCTTGTTAAAGCAGAGCAACGGCCCCTGCTCTGTGGGGCGTTCACCCTTTCATCATGCTAACGAAGCTCCGAAAAGAAACGTAGCGAACGAGGTAACAAAAATAAATAAAGAAAGGAAACATCATTCGCAATATGAACAATATCTCAATGACAGGTGACCTTTTCGTCGACCCCCGTGGCCCTTAGGGTCCCACGGATATCTACATGACTTTGGGAAAAGAAACGCAGCCGCGCCTTTGATTACCGTCATTAAAGAACATTGAAAAAAATGCTAAATTGCAACTGATCGCAGCTATTATTTGATTCGCACTCTGCGTGTTTTTTTTCTCCTCAAATTGGCTCTGAAATTTCCGGTCTTCTAGGCGGGTGGTTGAAGTATCTTTAAAGTGTTGAGGCTATTTGACGAATTCAAGGTTTGATGATGGCTGACTTGATTAGACCATTCTCAATGGCCTTGAAGCACCAAAGCAATAAAAGGCATTTTGGGGAAAATAACTAATAACCCAGTACAAGAACACGACAGCCTAAACTCTTCACGTCGTTCACGACATTCACCGGTTGGCATGCGATAAGAATCTATGAAGGGTTGGCAACTTCCGTGCGTCTCAGTCGCCAGGCCGCTTCGGTCCGCCATCTTGTCAGCTGTTTCTCCATCATGTTTTGAGTCATTGCATGATTCACTGTTGTGCGTCATTTAATCGTTTTCACAACAATGTTCCCGATATCTCATACCGCAACTGATTTAGGCTAGTTGCGATGTACCAAGTTTTTTTTTAAAAAAAGAACAAAATAAGATTTGAATGCAAAAAAAGTCGCATAAGGAATTGCAAAATAAGCAGAGTTCAAGGTACTTTAATTGTAGTCCTTGGGGCCTGCAGAGTTTTTAAAATAAATCTTTCTCGGTTCTGTTTGCGCGTTGCACAAACGGAAAGGAAAAGTGCTTTTGTGAGAAGGGAATTGCTTCATGCTTTTATGCTGGTCATCATGCAGAAACTCAGCTATGCAATGTCACGTTTTACCCGCGGCTACGCATCAGCAAGACCCGTCACTGTAATTGATGAGCCCGAGGCATATCCCGCAAGTCCTCACGGCAGTGTTTTTCCTTTTTCTGACTGCGGGGAAATTATTGAGCCCGGCCCACGCATGATGCCACAAAAGAAGCACCAAACGAAGAGGATGCAACGCAAAGAAAAGCCAACCAAAGGGGACGATGGCCTTGCCAGCGGACAACCCGAAATACCCACGCGCCAGCGGCTACGTTTTAAACATCGTCTTGAAACTTCCCACCCAAGGTTTTAGGTGAATTCCTACTTTTTTGCTGTTATCATCTCTTTATAAAAAAGGAGTCCCGAATGCACCAGTCTCCTTCGTATATGGATATAAAAGTGAGCTGACGGTTTGTTGTTTAAAACATTCTAGACGTTGCAAAAACCCTACTTGTAGTAATGATGCTGCTTATCTGCCTAGGAACTTCCGCAGATTAAACGCTTTAGTTGCTTCCTTGTCATTCAAAGCACGCATCAGGAAATAGGCCTATCAAACTGGATGACCCTCATTCCTTCGACATGTGTGGTTCTAGCATCTATAGCACACAACGGTACTATAGCAATCAAACAAACGAAGTGAAATCTAGTCTGACTAGACCGGTCCTTTGAGATTTACATGAACATTTTTGACCCCGTGGCAGTTATTCAACGTTCGGGTCGCCTATGCACCATATAAGGATATGAAGGTTGCGTCTCGGAAAACCTTGCCGGGTTACCTGACAGCTTAACGTGGGAGGGTTTGCCACAAGGGATTTTGGCTCTAGACCTGACGAACGCCGAGGATGGGAGACTAGCGGAAATGTATTTGTTTGCCCTCTTGGCCTACTCCGACTCTGGCCTAGCCACATTTTTCCTCGTAACGCGTGATGCGCATACATTCACGCATCC
>JAIQCU010001559.1:0-18993 GCA_022114935.1 Leptestheria dahalacensis
ACGTATCGATTACGCAGCGAGGCATAGTGTTGACTGAACAGGGGGCCCTCGTATGAAAGGAAAACCATCCAACTGTGTCAATAACATGTCGCTCAGATTGACCGAGATGTGATAATAGATGCAGGATGCTAAAGAATGGGCTAGAATGTAAAAGGATTTCGAATTTGAATATCATGAATGATAGCTTGGGCGTTTTTAGTTATGAATGAATTGGAATTTAAGGGCTTATTAAGTTAATTAATTAAAGTAAGTTTGCCTGAAATCGGATTTTTATAGTTTATTAATGATTCATACAGGTCACGTGACAAATGGGGCTACTGAAGAGGCAACGACCGGACCGATTTTGACGAAATTTAGCTACGGATTTTCGCTGGTGAGTCGCGTTTGGAAGACGGAAAAGGAGCGGAGCGGAGCGGATCATGACGTCAACGGAAGGATCGACGGCAACTAAACGGCAACGATCCATCAAGGATCGACTCAAAGTTGGACTCATTCCTAGCTCTTGGCAGTAAGTTGCGTGTATCTATCTATCTATCTATCTTATCTTATCTATCTATCCGTCTTTATGTCTATCATCTGTCTATCTATTTATCTGTCTACCTATCTATCTTATCTGTCTGTCGGTCAGTCTATATACCTATCTCTGTCTATCTATCTTTCTCTGTCTGTCTATCTAACTACCTATCTATCTATTTATCTATCTTATCTGTCTGTCGGTCTATCTATCTGTCTGTCGGTCTGTCTATCTGTCTCTGTCTATCTATCTATCTGTCTGTCTATTTCTATCGATCTATCTACCTATTTACCTTATATGTCTGTCTGTCTATCTATCTATGTGTCTGTCTATATCTATCTACCTATCTACCTATCTATTTATTTATCTATCTATTTATCTGTCTGTCTGTCCGTCTATCTACCTATCCATCCCTCCATCCACCCATCCATTTATCTACCACCTATCCTTCTATCCATCTATCTATCTGTTTATCTATCTATGTATTCACCTACTTGTCTAACTAGTATCTATTTATCTATCCATCTATCTGTCTGTCTCTCTCTATCTATATATCTATCTATCTATCTGTCTTTCTATAACTATCTATCTAGCTATTTATTTTACCTGTCTGTCTGTCTATCTATAACTATCTATCTACCTGTTTATCTTACCTGTCTGTCTGTGTGTCTGTCTGCCAATCTATCTATCTGTCTATCTGTCTGTCTATATATATCTACCTATCTACCTATTGACCTATCTACTTAACTACCTAGTTTGCTCTTTTTATTTTAATTACCAACACATACTCAGATTTGTAAAATATGATATAAATCTGCAGTAACTAGTTTATTTACTAAAAATAAATATTGAGACCGTATGGACTGTCAATTTAATATTAGGGATTGTAAGTCGGTTCAGTAAGTTTAGTATCTAATTTACGTACTGAATGGAGTAAACTTTGTTTATAATGTCGATCGCTGCCTTACCGTAGGTGTGGATTTTTCCTGTAAAATATATAGATTCATCTCATAAACTTGTATGAGTAAACATCTGTTTTGGTTAATTGGCGTTATTGAATGTACAACTGCGTGGATTACTCATCGCGAACAGCCCGTTGGAACTTTTCAAAGCAACTTTCAAATAGCCACAAATTCTTAAATATTATTATTATGGTTTTATTACAATTATTGTTAATGCTTCTTAGGGAATATATGTACCGTGTAATTTAAGTTAATACAGTCAACTTTGTGGTTATCGCGTGTTGTTTGATGTTCAGCTTTTGGGAATCTGAAAATTGTCTGATTTACCAATGATTACCCAACGCAAAAACCAGCAGGTCCAGAACCTGCTGAATGACCTACTGCTAACCGTCTGCCTGCTGAATTTGGGCGATCATCAGCAGTTTCAGCAGTTCCTGCCTCCTTAAGCAACCAGACTTGGAATCAGAGCTGGTAGACCTGCTGGTTTTTGCTCACTGGGTAACGATGAAAATTTGGATGAGACAAAATAACTACAATTCTTATAAAGTGATTAGAATATTGATCAGTGGGTTATCTATTTAAAAAATATTTAGAAATATAATTGAGAAGATTAGGTAAATCTGGTTTCGGGTTTTGAACTCGTTTATTATTTTTAAAATCCCGTCTTTTTTTAAAAAGCGAATATCGAGT
The DNA here is from genome assembly GCA_022114935.1 of Leptestheria dahalacensis. NCBI lineage: Eukaryota > Metazoa > Arthropoda > Branchiopoda > Diplostraca > Leptestheriidae > Leptestheria > Leptestheria dahalacensis. The sequence continues at coordinate 2,167 of JAIQCU010001559.1, forward strand.
CTTGGCAAGTGAAAGTTGTTCGCTGCTCTTTTTCGTTCGACTGAAAAACTACCGAGGGGGCGACAAGCGGGGAAATTCAGTTCTGAAGGACTCGTTCTCGAACATTGGCCCACCAAAGGTCCGTCCGTAAGTTGAACGTCCCATTCGAGTTGCGTATGTTGCCGTGGCAACCAGTCCAATCTTATCTCGTAGAATAAGCACAGATCTAAAGATATCACTGACTCGTCTGGCTTGTCTTTATTCGTCGTCTCAGTATGTGTTTCATCACCGTCATGGTGTGACCGTAATGGAGAGTAAACTGTTTGGAATCCACGTGAAAATGTCCAAGACGTTGAAGATGGGCAAGAGGCGCGCCGGAATCGTCCGGCAGAGATCCAAGAGCAGCTCTGAGACGATGGAAACATCCAGTCCCGTGACGATCAACATTGAAGCGACCCGGTCGGAAGAATGTCTGTGCGATTCTTCGTCGTCGACCAACTCGTCCCGGCAGACGAGCTGGAGTAACCTGAGCAGTCGCACCAATTCGTCGCTGGATTGCGTTTCTATTCCGGAATTGGGTGGCACGGCCGGTAAGAAGCCGAAGAGTACAGTCTAGAGCAAAATAATATCAAAAACTGGGGGAGGGAAGTTAATTGCTTAATTACTCCCACGTTTTCAAGGATATCGCAACACAAAAAATACCCGCCATAGAACTGCTATTAGGGAATATACTCGTCAAGTTTGGTGGAAATCGCTTCATAAGTTTAGCCCCAAAAAAATTCCGAAGTTGGAGAAATTACGATAGTTCCCCCCTTTTCTTTTTGCTGGGGAAAAGTTGATTTGCTTATTACTCCCGCGTTTTCAAAGATATCGCAGCCTAAAAAATAGCCAAAGTAGACTTGTTACTACTTAACATACTGGTAAAGTTTGGCTGAAATCGCCTTGTTAGTTTTGCCACAATAAAATCCCGAAGTCTCATAAATTTCCCGTCAATTCAGAAACGTTTTTACTTTTAATGCTCTAGACTGTACGGGTCATTTGAGTGTACCCAGGGAGAAGGATGGTGTCACCGGGACGGGGAAGTTTCTCGACAGACCGAGGAGTTCGTCGTGCTCGAATCTGGGTCGACCCAACAAGAAGGGGAAGAATTTACTGGCTGTCGTGTTGAACAAGACCCTGCATAGGTGAGACGCATTATCGGTGCTTTTTATTGTCACCTGACGTTTTATAATTTTTCGCGGGGGGAGGGGGAGGCGGGGGGAGGGTCTAATCAAGTCTGCTGGGAAAGTAAAACGGAATCTAAAGAACAAGATTTTCACGTGTGTGTACGAGAAGCTAAATAGTTGAGATTCTGTTTCAATATTGTGCGAATGTAATTAACTTAATCTTGAAGGATTTATTTATGAATCGCGGCAAGTCCTCCAGGAAATTATATTATGTGCTAAACTAACTGGATTAACAGTTTCAGCTGATAATTGTAGTAACATAATTAACGTTAATTAAATATATGTTGATAATCGTATAATATGCTAAACTAACTAAACAACAGATTGATTGCGATGTCGTATTAACAAAATAACTGGATATAAGAGCAGCAGAATTATTTTAATGTGATCCTAGTTTAAACTATAGTTATAATTTAGATATACAACTGAAACAAACTAGGGCACATTATATCGTATTAGCACTATTGCAGTGAACCGTTAAAATAAGGAAAACAGACACCGTTTGAGTTTGTTTTTCTCAACTGTTTTGCCTCGGAGGCCGATTGCGCAATAAAAACAGAACGGTACAGATTAAGGAAAAACAAGTTCCAAAGTGGGGCTTGGCCGATTAGAAGAGGAATCTCTAGATTCTCGATTTCAAGTTTGACTCAAATATCGACACTTGATTTCAAGTTATTTACTTAATTCTACAGTAATTATAAAAAAATACTAATTATTAGTCATGTACATAAGAAATTAAAAAAAAATCCGTGTTGAAATCATGACGTAATGTTATTGATGCAATTTTAAATGGGCGACATTTATCAACGCTCAAATTACTTATCTGTGCAACACTGTCAATCAAACGTCCAGGGAACTAATTAGTATCGAGATGGAATGAGTCATCGAGCTAATCCGTATTTAAGTTTAGTGATTCAAACTCGTTAGTTTTTTTGAAACTGAAAGAATGAATTTAAGTGAAACTAGTCGAGTGGATCGTGTTGCACGTCACGTACGTGCGCGTGTGTTTTTTTTTGCGGGGTTGGTCGGATTTTTTGGCGCAACGTGTGTGTATGTGTGTGAGGCGAGAGGAAGAAGTGAAAGTTGAATCGAGTTGCCGACTTAGCGGCCAAATGGAGGAGAACAATCGACAAGCGAATAAACATAGAGTAGATGGAGGTTGAACTGAAAAGGATTAACGGGAGGGTAACATTTCTAATGGGGAATGAAGAGTCCCATTCACGTTCGTCTACCAGTCTATCTGTCTATCTATCTGCCTATCTATCTATCCATCTGTCTTTATGTATCTGTCCGTCTATCTATCTATTTATCTATCTATCTGTCCATTTGTCTTCCTACCTATCTATCCATCCATCTGTCTGTCTGTCTATCTATGTATCTGTCCGTCTTTCTATTTATCTATCTATCTATCTGTCCATCCATCTGTCTTTCTACCTCTCTGTCCATCCATCTGTCTGTCTGTCTATCTGTCTATCTGTCAAATTATCTCTGTCTATCCATCTGTCTTTCTGTCTATCCACCTGTCTTTCTGTCCACTTATCTATCTATCTATCCCTCTCTATCTATCTGTCTACCTATCTTTCTAACTGGCTACCTATTTGTCTAACTCAGTTGAAACTGTGCAATAGTATATCGCAGGATTGGCTTGTAATGAGGAAGAGGATCCTTATCGAGATTAGTGATATCGTGATGGTATGTGACTCGAGACAAAGACGACTTTGGAGTCGACTCGAGTCTTCTGCGTTAGACGACTCGACTTGGCTCGCTTTTACGAGTAAATTGAACTCGATAGTTGGTTGGACTCTGCCCTCGACTTGACGCGGCTTTGACCGGCGTATCGTCTCTACTGCGACTCGATTCAACTCGAGCCCCGAGTCGAGTCGTGTCGTTGACATGATTGCTCGAGATAAGAGTAGCGATATCGATTGACGAAGAGGTCGCATATTGTAATAGAGATCGATATATTGATTAAAGAAACAATCAGGGTTGATGGTATGTCATATCAGACATGTTATCGACCTTTTGACATTTAGTATGATTTGTCATGACTGTAAACAGTCTGACATACTAATACTTCTTGTGATCGAAACAATATCACCTGACGATAATTTTTTGGTATCGAAAACACAATCAGGGTTGATGACATGTCGTGTTAAATATCATATCGAACTTTTGATATTTGATATGACAGATCGCGTTGAAAACAGTCTGATATATCAATATTTCAATATTCGGTATGATATATCAGCTGACAAGCAATATTTTGGTATTGATGTCGAAACAACCAGGGTTGATATCATATCGTTCTTTGATATTTAAAATGATATATCATGGCTAAAACAGTCTGAGACATATCAATACTGTTGATATTCGACATGATATTTCATAGCTAAAACAACCTGACATCCAATATTCTGATTATTGATCTGAAGACAACAAGGGGGTTGATGATATATCGTGTTAAATATCATATGGAACTTTTGATATTTGATATGACAGATCACGTTGAAAACAGTCTGATATATCAATGATTTAATATTCTTGATGTGATTTATCACCCAACCCTGGTGGTTATCGAACGGGGATTTTCGTCGTGAATAATTAAGACGCAGCCTTGCCAAGCCACACACACACACACATTTGACACACTCTACACACTGAGAGCCACTTACATAAAACCCAATTAACGGCTAATGTAATCCTTGGCGTCGACGGTTAAAGAGCTTTACGCGCCCGCAACGATTACTGCGGTTAGACCGACAGCGCCGGGTCTCTTTCAGGGCGCAAAACCCCAAGCGTACGGTCCTCGGGCTCGAGCAAAAATAATTTTCAGGATTATCATAATATTTTAAATATAAATATTACCAGACTGTGTTACAGGATTGAAATTTAGTCTTAGTTATTACAGAAATGTATCAAATTAAAATTAAACGAATTAATTTAGATTAATAAGTTATTCGTGGCGAGAAAATACTAAAAAAAAGGAAATTCAGGCCAACTTATGCAGGAGCGGTTGAACGGCCTGGCGGACAGGATCGATCGACACGCTTTCCATTTAATCGCACTTTCAACTGCAATTTCACTTTAAGAGATTAAGAGAATCCAAAACCCTTTGATGTGATTAATATCACCTCGTTATATCATAAGATTGTACTTGTATTTTATTCTGAGTATCTTACTAAATTAGGGATTAGGAATGAATGATAAGTTATCAGTTGTCTTTATTTCAGTCAAACTTTAAGGTTCAGTTTCATCGAATCGTTTGAATTGTAATCAGAGACGGGTTCGATGACGTAACTGTCGGTATGAATCCCTAAAAGTTCATTTGTGGATCACCGAGTTAACTGACCCACAACTCGTCAAATACTTTCTTTTAAAGGATCGATCCTGAGCGTCCGTGTTGGGGGCTATACTGAAACGCAGTGCGACAGGTTTGAGTCATTATTGAGTCAATAGCCTGACCGTGAGTGTTAGCGACACGGCGGAGATGTGCAGGACCGGCTTGAACGGTCTGGCGAACAGGATCGATTTTCGCTGTCGGTGGTTTGGTACCCGCAACTGCGGCATCCGCCCGTCAAACCTTCCCCTGACGCAGGAGCAGACGGATTTTGATTACAACCGTAAATAGATAAAGGTTAATAAACAGGCTTAGAACACCGTACTTCTATCTGGGCATTTGAATGACTGTCATAAAGCGTTATCAGGAAGCCAGTCTTTTGGCTTTGAAAATTTAACCGTTTCTCTGATGACATTGAACGACGGCTCGAAAAATGCAGAAAAATTTCCGCTGTCGTATGTGTTTTTTGTAAATTTCTGTGGCCGTTTGTTCTCGGATCTGAGGCCTGTGCAAATTTTTGGTCCTCTGCGCGAAAATAATGTTGGAAGATTTTAGCGATTTTTTTTGGTGGTAAGATTGCGGATGACTCTCAAAGTTATCCGACATTTTCCTGTTGATTCTGTGATTTGTTGGGAAAAAATTTTCCCGTCTCCGGACCGGTTTTGGACGTCCATAAACGGTCCTCTTCCTTGGAAGAACGTTTCTATTACGAACGTTTAATTTATTGAGTCATTAATATTTTAAAATTAATATTGTTATTTGAGGGCTATTTGAGAATGGAGGGCGAGGCGATTAGTTTTGTGGCGAGAGATCAAATTGAAATCTATAGCGTCGACGTTTAAGCTCCTCCAGAGGGGCTCTTTGCCTTTTTTGGGTGTGTGAGGAGGCCCTTTAGCTGAGCTTGTTTCACCGTCTAACGTTGATGAATCGTTGCCGGTGATACAATTTTCTGGAGCACGGCATTCGTTGCAGTTGTTTTCAAAAGAGAGTGGAAATGGCCGAAACGGCCGGGATTTTTTACCGCGTGGCCTTCCAGTCGTTTGTGAGTTATGACGGATTACCGCATCCCGTTAGAAATCGGTGATGTCATATTTAAGTTGATCAGAATTAGGTCGACTGAAGGTTAAGTTGAACTTTCAGTACTTGTTTACATAGAATTGATCGGTATCATATCAAGTTGATCGATATTGAAGTGGTGTAATAATTGTGGATTCATTTTTTCTTCGTTTCAGATCGAAAAGCAAGAGTGCGGATCAAAATGTGGGCGCCGGTTACGATGCGGACGTCATTGGCGGATCGAGTCGCTTGGCAGGACCTTCAGGTAAACAAACCTCGTCCAAACAGAAGTCGTTAAGGACAGCAAAACCAAACTGGCCGTTGTAATTATGGAAGGATTACTAAAATACCACACACCGGGGTTATCTTTATTAATTAAAGTTAATTAATTGATCAATCTATCAACATGAATGTTGAGAAATAGCCAGAGTTCATTTAGGTATCAGTTAATTCATTTTACTACTTTATTTTAAATTAAGACCTTTAAGTAGTTGATTAAGTATCTCGTTAAGTTCGCCGTATTGATTTCCAGTTACGAAGCTGTTTTTTTTTAAGTTCGGTTCCCCGAGCCCGGTGGTCCCGCCACGTGTTCTTCGTGGCTCGGTGAACGTGGAAGCTCGACTCAATTTCTGCAACGTGTAGTTACGTAGCTTGGTTTCTGTGGTTCTAGTGACCATAGTAGTAGTTTAGTTATCTGCTCTACTATAATCAACTACCGTCGAGCACATGACTGTAGTTAATTAGTTAGTTAGTTAGTTACGTTACTTACTTGCTTGGTAGTCTGTACACGCGACTAGATTATAACCAAATGTGTTGCAATCGTCTGTAGGTGGAGAGTCTGAGCATCATGCCGGCACTGGACGTCCCCACACGGAGAGGCGCTACAGCTGGAGTCTGAGCAGCCGGCTGGCCGAGGACACCGTGACCTACACGGTGCAGGACAACGATACGCTCAACTCGGTGGCTGCCCGTTTCGATACCACGCCTTCCGAATTGGTATCGCTGAACAAGCTCAACTCCAGGCTCATCTTTCCTGGACAGGTGCGGGAAAACTTAGTCGTTTACTCAATTTGAATCTACACTCTGAGAAATATTAATTACTTTTTTAATGAAATACTAGTTAATACTGATTAGTTGTTACTGTTGTTAACTTTAAGTATATCACTGTTGGGGTTGGTTATTTTATTCAGGCGTTAATCTTGTGTCTTGTCCGTGTTATCAGCTTTTGCACGTCCCCCGCAAAGAGGAGGAAGGATCTACTGGTCCGGCGGAAGACGCGACAACGGCCAGCGCAGCAGCTCCATCCGGAAGCGATGCGTCGAAAGAGACGGCTGCCAGCGTGCCGGCATTGGCTACTACGCCACCGACAAAAAATGACGAGCACGGTATTTTATAACAATAACAGTGTCCAGATTGGGAATAATTAAAGAGTTTAGATTAAACTTTTACTGCATTTAAGTTGATTGTTAGTAATAATAAATAATGAGTTTAAATGAAATATGTTTGTTGCTGGTTGTGTTTATTCGTTAGTTCAACTTTACTATTTTTGAACTGAAAGAAAACCAATTTCCTGCTTTAATTAGTTGTTCAAAGCAATCAAGATTTAACTAATTAAGCGTTTAATTAATATAATAATTGTAAATTGAATATGATTAGTGTTCGTCGTGTTTTATATCGCACTCAATTTGACTCTGTATGGACAGCCTTCCTGGAGAACCTGCGGCCTCCAGGATCACCCCGCCCCGCCCGTCCTGGAGAATCAAGCGGCCAGCAGCCTTCGGAACCGGACTGGAGCCTCATCTCGAGCGGCGAGGACTTGAACTTGGAGGCGGAGAGGATCAAGGATCGCCAGCTGTACGACAAGTTTCTCCGGCTGGACGTCCGTCACATTACGGACGGCCAGGGCATCGTTAGCGGGGTGCTGCTCGTCACTCCCAACACGATGATGTTCGATCCCAACGTCTCGGACCCGCTGGTCATCGAGCACGGGCCCGAGGTGTACGGCATGATCACCCAGCTGGACTGCGTGGCCAACGCCGCCATGTTTGCCGATATTGCGCTGATAAAAAACAACGACGATCCCGATGCCCAGCTCGACAGCGTCTACTTTCCCACCTCGTGTCCGCTGCACAAGAAGTACCAGCTCCTCAAGAGGAAGATGGAAGAGAGGCAGGCCGAGCGAAAGCAGAGGGAAGAGGGGGAGCAGCAAGAAGAGGCCAAAGAGGAGTTGAAGGAAGAGGTTGACAAGGTTCAGGGATCTTCCGCCGAGGGCGACGATGTAAGTGTAGTAAATGAGGCGATGCTAGAACTCTTAACACTTATCTAGTTTTCCTATTAAATTGATATAGACGATTAAACGGTTATACGTGGTATGAATTAATTAGGTTAATTAGGTTAATTAGCTCATTGGACATGGATTTAATAGCAATAACAATGAGTGTAACTGAATCTGAATAACTGTACTATAACAATATAATAACAGTATATCAGCATAATAGTATGCGTACTATATTAATGCTATATCCAATGCGATAAAGATAATATAAATGTTAAGGTGAATGGAATAGAATTGATCTGATTACGTAGTAATGTAATTGGAGATGCGATTAGTAATTATGAGTAATTTAAAGGTGCTAACATACGTAATCGAACTAATAGTGAAATGTGTAGTAAGATAAAGAAAAAATCAGGGATTGTTCTATATCATGGTTTCTTGATATTGATAGAACCGATACAGTATATCGATCTTTAGCGTGAATTTTGATTCTAATTGGTGCTATATCGATATCTGTACGATATCATTGAGGCCACTAAGCAGCAGCATTCAGTATATATCGATATCGATACATCGGACAATACCGTTATCAACGATACTGTATACCGGTAAGGTTCGCGATGATATCGAGTTTTGGATACGGATATCGATATACCGAACAACCCCGTTGAAGAAAAGCCAACATTGGTACGAACGACACAGTGTATCGATGAGGTTTCTCAATATCGGTGTCGATTACCTCACAATTTCAAATCCCTGTCGATACGATAGCACATTTCCATGTCGATATCGATACACTGGACAACCCTGAATAAATTGGAACGAAATCGAAGCTGAATTTGAATATAGTTTGATTAAATAGCAATTAAGTAAATTAAATTTTAGTTATTATCACGGGAATGATGCAATTAAAGAAAAACTGCTAGGTATTTTCGCACAGCCCTGAAGTGTGGACGAATCTTGTAATGAATTTGAGTTTAAAAATTTATCCAGGAAGAGGATGGACGTTCGCGGGCCGACAGCTTCGGTGAAGTTCTTGCTGATCGCAGGTCGATTCCGCTGGAAGTCCGCAACCCTGCTACGGATACTGCGGAAGAAGAAACGGCCGGCCAGACTACAGTCACACTGGACCTGGGCAGGATCGGAGAGACTGTTACGGACCTCAGCNTAGAAAATAAAATTAGATGATGCCATATCTGTTCAGCAAGTGATAATAGAACTCTCCTTTTGGCCTAGCTAATGAGCATTCCACCGAAATTAATTCAAAACTTGAATTTAATAGCAGTAGAGGGCTATATTTAACTTAATTCGCGTATATTTTCTGTATTTTTATTTTAAACTTTGTTAATTTTTAACTCATTAAGTGTAACATGTATGTAGTATCTTAAATTAAAATAATAATTATATTTTTTTTTAATTCTTCAGGAGGACTTGGTGGAAACTCGACCGAGTAATCCCTTCGCCAGCCCCCTGATATCCGTGTGCAAGCGAACACCCAGTGAGGAGGCGGCCGACGACGACGGCGACGATCAGCTGAAAGCCGGCGACGCCGATCCGGAATCGGAGGAACGGCAGAAATCAAAAACCCTGTCCGATAAGTTGGAGGCAGTCAGCCAGAAACTCGACTTTGGTGCCGACCAGCTGGAAGGCAGCGGCAGGGTAGCCGAGACGCGCAGGCTGTTTGAATCCACCGCCAGGGATACGCCGTCCGAACTGGAATTCCGGCCGCGTCATTTTAGCGCCGGGGCTACGGGCTTGCCGACTCCGCCCCGGAGGGGCAGGTTCTTCCGTCTGGCTAAAGGAGGCGCTCCGGAATCGGGATCGTCCGAATCGAATTTCTCCTCGTCGCCGGAAAGTCGCGGCCATAAAGTATGTTCTCAGTTCCGGTAGTTAATTTCAATTAACTTTTTGAATTAAAGTAGCTAGTTATTTTGATTTCGGTTACAACAGTTAGTTGAGTGCAAGTTTAACGCTAATTAGATTATAATAAGGGAAATTCGTGGCCAGAAAAATACGCCCGTCGGGTTGGGTTATGTAATAGAATACGGCAATTAGATTAGTATCATAGATAATATATATACAATATTTATACTTTGTAATAATTCATCTATAATTAATGACATTTAATATTTACTGACATCTATTGTAATTTGATTATTTCAGATGCTGAAGCGACTGTCGTATCCGTTGACTTGGATGGGCGAAAGCTTCTCCTCCGACTCTACCTCCAAGGACAATTCCGCTCCCAACTCCGCCGGCTACGAGGAGAACCAGCCGGAATCGGTCTTCGCCAAGGTCTTTTCCAGGTAGCAGCTTACCGTCCCGGGTTTTTTAATCAATCGTTACATTTTAATTTCCCTTATCTAATCACAATTTGTTTTGTAATGACCCTCTTGTGTTGAACTTTGGTTGAGATTAATTTTTTTTATACGTAATTTGTGTTTTTTTTTAATCGTGATTTCATTTCATTTTTATTTATTTGTTTTTCCCTTTAAAAAAAAAATCCCCGGTGGTGTTTTTGAGTAGTTCGCACCGTAACTTTGTCGACTTGAACAGCGGCTTGTTTGCACGCTCGCCCGACCAGTGGCCCCGAGTGAGAGACCTCAAAGACCAAGAACCCCCCCGTAGTAGTTACCTGGCACCCAGTGCATCCGAGTACGGTGATTCCTCGAGGTAGTTTCCCTTTTTTCTTCTCTCTTTATTCATTTAGTTGCAAAACCCGGTAATTACCATCAATATAATCAGTATTACTCATTTAATTATTATTTCGTCCATCAATTTTTTTTTTGGGGGGGACATCGATATTTAATTGTATATTTATTTTGTATAATTAATCTAATTTAAATTGTATTTTATTTTTTTGGATTTCTGTATTAATCAACAATTTCCGTTTGATGATTTGATTGTCTTGATCAGACGGAGTTCGGGAGAGGCTTCCAGCACTTCCAAGGCGTCTAAAGCGCCGCCCTCCAAGATGAACTACCGCAGCATNAAAAAAAAATTGAAATTAGACTAACGGCACCAAATTATTGTTAGTTCGTGCCCCGTGGCCTTGTCGGCTTGATTACATTGGTAAGAATATCCAAGTAGGTTTTTTTTTAAATTTTTAATTTCCAATTTGTTTGGTCCGTGTATTTACCGAACGGTTTGCTGTGAGCATGGCATGATGATGATCCGCATGAATTAAAATTCATTGATGTTTTAAAACTGAATCTATTTTTATCGATCTTTAATTGTAATTTTTTTTTCTGTTTGTTACCGCGAAGAGTTGATTCCGAAACCGGCGAAATCCTGCGACGACCCGCCGCTGTACCTGCGCCTGCGGATGGCCAAACCCAAGCGGAAGGCAGCGGCCACGTCGCACGTCATGTCGTACGGGATGCACCGCAAGAAGGCCGTCTACTGGTTCAGTGTTCCCCGAGACAAGTATATACGCCGTTGACGTGGATATTGTATCGACTATTCTGATCTAGATAGGCTAAAAAGTCAATTTGATATCAAATCTTATTGAATTAGATTTAATGTTGGGTTAATTATTTTGGAGGGGAGAAAAAATTGGATGAAAACTATTTGTGGAATTCTAGGGCCGACGATTTGTGCCGCTTCTTCCTGCTGTGGGCGCCGGAGGTGTACGGTGCCTACAGCACGGCGCAGCTGGAGAGCCGCGGACTGGACCTGCTGAAGACCGACACCGACTGGGATGCCGATGACTCGTCGTCGTCGGGCTTCAGGGATAGTCACGGACACAAGGACCATGATTCCGGTTCCGGTTTCGGGGCAGCCGCTGATTACCTGGCCAGGGAATCCTGGGAGGTATAAACATTCTCACCAGCTACTCGTTATTGTCGTAAATTTCCCTGTTAATATCTTAATAGATATCACAATTAAGCAGTGATTAAAAAGTAGCCGTAGCAATNAACTAATTATTATTATTATTATTATAACTGTGATGATTATAAATGTAATAATTTTTCCCTGTGCACGCACGCTGCTGGATGTTTAATTTGGGGGGGAAAATAGAGGGCCAAAGCTCCTTACGTCCGCCTATTCACAATGCTCAGAAACCAAGACACGCTTTACGAGAGCGAGCAGGACGAGGTGGGATATAGTAGACTGTTTAGTGATTTTACTATCCCCTTGACCTTTTGAGTTGACTTGTCACGGTTAGTCACCGGATATGTTGAAGATGATTCTGTGGTGGTTTTTTAAAAAATACGTATTCTTGTTTCATTTCAGTTAGTTTATGTATATATTCAGTTTTGTTGGTCCGTTCACTTGTTTAAGTATGGGCCAGTCTACTGAATCGGTCTGTTTCTTAATTAGTGTGAAAATGATGTAAATTAGTGCGACTGACTCGGTTTATTCAGTAGGACGATTACCTGGCTTGGTTGCGTATTCAGTCAGTAATCTGGAACTTTGATTACATGGGTAACCTGTTTATCTGTTAACTGTCTATCTATCTATCTATCTATCTATCTATCTATCTATCTACTTAACAGTTAATTGCAATTAACTTTTAGGCGTTAGAGATTATGCAAATTAAATCAAAATAATTCTCAGTTGCCTTGATTGCATTTGTCGTCGCAGGCTAAGGTCAGTTGAGGTTGTTTAACACACGTAATGTAATTCGTAATTCAGTATGGATAATACGTCGTGTAAGACAAAGGCCATTAACTAATACAGTCAGTCAGTATTATCATATCGTGGTAACACTGTATTCATTTCAGAGCTCGATTCTTCTGGTTGTTGAGACAGTAGCTGATTCAGCTGATGAATCGTCATATTCAGTTGCGCTTTGCCATTTCCCAAGCTAATGATGTCATTGATTCAGTGATAATCAATCGAATATCAGTCATCTGTTTAACAGGTACTGACGTGCTGCTGACATTGATATCAGATTCAGAGTATTGTTATGATTCAGATTGAGAAAGTAGATTGTTCAGTTGATGAATGGTCGACTCGAATTGCGCTATGCTGTTTCCCCGTTGCGCCAAGCGCTGTAAACGTGAGACCAGCTCCAGGCGTGTTCCTCTCCCTCTCTCTCTCTCTTTCTCTTTCTCTTTCTCTTTCCCTTTCCCTTTCTGTTTTCCTCCTTTGCCACTCATTTGGGTTGCGACTTGGAAGGAAGGAAATGAGAGAAAGAAAGGGACAGAGAGAGGCTTTCACTCTTGTCCTCGGTGGTTTTGGTTTTGGCTCCGCTGGCGGAGTGCGACTGACCATTTGAGGCACTCGGGTGGCCGCGAACGGAACGCGACTTTTGCGGCCGGCTGGTGGTGGTGTTTGGCCCCGAAAAACTCGCGTCGCCATGGAGACGGAGCCAAAGAAACTGAAACGCTGGAAGTTTTCACGCCTGCGCAAGCTTTTCCCCTTTTGGCGCAAGGTTTCTCCTCATCCTCTTTATTCATTTTAAGTTTTTGTAATTTACGTGTGTAATTTTAAGTTTAACTTTGATTTGGTTTGTTATGAGGCTATTCGAATGATACGTATGTGTAATTTTAAAGTTGAAATTAGTATTTTAAGTGTCTGTCCTTCACTAGTGTGGTTGAATTACTTGATTATATTTCTAGTGAAATTCGATACATCTAATTTGCGTTTCTCTGATTCGATATTTTGTGATTTGAAGTTGATTTTGTGTTGTGATGTCCACTGATTAATGCGGTTAATGTTGATAGTCACCTTGCTGGTTATTTGTAAACGTTTTGGGAATGAAAATTTTCGGTAAATTAGATATGAATTGGGTATATTATTTATGATTGACGTATTTCGTATTATTATATTTTTGCGAAGAAAAGTTTATATTAAAATTTATGGAAAAATTAGAAAACGATTGAGACGGAAAATGCGTTCATGTTTAATATTTAATTTTCTTTGCTATATATATGTTTGTATTAAATAGTTGGAAGTTAGGTAGATAGATAGACGGATAGTTCGATAGTTGGATAAATGTATTTGCCCTTGGTTTTTTTTTTGTTGCTATTACGTCTGGAATTGTTGTTGCCAAAGTGCGACTGGATTTACTGGAGCCGAATCGTTTTTTTTCTTCTAATCTGTTCAGTGACCGAATGTAGAATTTGCGCCTGCTGTGTTGTCGTGCGTAACTGTTGTCGCTTTAATCTGTGTAATTATCGTTACTCTTTCTTCGTAGTGTCACGAGTCAGATTGGCATAGTGATTAATATTGTTACTGCTTATTATTTATTTTCGACATGGTTGTAGAAAGGTAGATAGATAGATAGATCGATAGATACATTGATGGATGGAAAGATAGGTAGACAGATACCATGGATTCATAGATAGGTAGAAGATGGATATATAGATAGGCAGGTAGATTGATGCATGGATAGATAGATCGACAGGTACATTCATGGATGGATGGATAGATAGGTAGATAGGTAGATAGATTGATAGATTGATAGATAGATAGATACACTGGTGGATAGTTAGATATAGACAGGTAGATGGATAGATAAATTATTCCGTTTTTTTTAAATCGTTATTTCTGATGATTTACATTTGATTTACGGAAGTAAAATTAAACTTTATATTTGATTTTACTTTAATTTGAAGATGGAGAATGATCATTCGATTCGGTTATATTTTGCCTGGTGGGGCGCAGTTTTGTTTGAATTTGATTTCTAATTGCAGATTGTGTCGTTCCAGAACGAATTCCGCCGGGCCCTCAGTCAAGCGGAAAGTGATATCTACGTCCCCGATCGCGTCGGCCAGTCGGAGATCCTCACCGACGACCAGATTAGGCAGCTGGCGCTCCGTCTACCCGCCAGAGTCGCAGGTCTTTTATACTGAGCTATCGTCATTGTTTTGATATTAGATCTAATTCGGTTGATTGACTTAATTAAGTTTAAACAGATTGGTTATTGGTGCTATTGTTATGATTAACTAATTCCCCTAAAGTTTAAGTGTGTTAAGTGTAAGATAGGAATTGAAATGTTCGTCTAGGATACGAGCTTGTCTGTCATATCCCTACCTAACAGTCTATCTATCTATCTATCTATCTATCTACTTGTTGATTTGCTATTGCTATTGTATGATTAAATTTTAAATAGGAATTGAAATGTTCGTCTAGGATACGAGCTTATCTGTCTTATCCCTACTTAACAGTCTATCTATCTATCTACTTCTATGTATCCTACCTGTGCATCTATCTTTCTCTCTGTCTATCTATCTTTCTACGTATCTATCTTTCCTTCTATCTATCCCAGTTGTCTATCGGTTTGCCCAACTATCGAACTATCTGTCTATCTATCGGAAACTGTCTATGTAACTTCTAACCATTTAATTTACCCATCTATCTACCTATCTGTCTGTCTTTCTATCTATCCCACCTATTTACTTAACTATCGAATCATCTATCTATTTATCCATTTATCACTGTTTAACTTACCTATTCATCTATCTATCTATCTATCCATCTGGTCCCCCACTGCGGCAATGTCATTCATTAGAATATGATCCACCGTTCAGAAATTTCAGAAATTCAAAGAATGTGCTTTTCTTTAAAAAAGAAAAAAGGGCAAGCCCGGTTGCTATGGTAACCATTTTGTACAAATTGAGGAGAGGAAAGAAAGAGCTTTGCTCTGTAAATAAAATATTCGAAGAAATATTTATTTATTTAACAACAAAAAAAGAAAACCCTATGCCGTTGAATCAAACGAATAGGTATCGTACTGCAGAGTAAAAACTATATGTTGGTTACCATGGCAACCGTTTTTGCCCGGAAGGGGGGGGGGCAGAATGAGGGAATCATAACTAAGTAACAACGCTTACGTTCGGAGAGACAAACGGATATATCATTGATGGGGAGGATTTAGTTGTTACCATGGAAACCTGCTTCCTTTGCCTGGGCCACTAATCGAATAGTCCGGGCAATAGGGTCGAGGAAATACTCAAGCTAGCCGGCCACTCGAGGAGAGAGAGAGAATCGAATTGGTTGTCATGGAAACCGCCTATTGTTTATTATTATTATTATAATTACTGCTATTGTTCTTTTTGCGTTTACGTCTTTGGTAGTTGAAATGCGAATACGGGGACGTGACGGTGTGAATTCATGCAACACGGCAACAGGGAACTGAAATTCCAGCATGATATTCTGAAATGATCAAATTAAGATACCGGTCCTGTTTTTAAACCCGAGATACTAGAACTGAAGATAATTAATTGCCGTTTTGATTTCTATTCCCACTTGATCTAATTAACTGTTGGTATCGTTATTAACGAGTATTCGGCGCCGGTCCTTTTTTATTTGAATGAAACCCGAGTTGCTAAACATTTGACGGTGATTTCCTGGTCTGATGGATAGACTGAATCACCGGATGATTTCATCTGGAAGTAACCTTGGCGAATGAATGGGAAGTCCCATTGGGGCGAGTTTGTTTCCGTTTCCCCGAAGGCCAGTGGATCCAGCGGACCGTCACCTTTCTCTCTCTTAGACAACCAAACATTATCTCTTGAAATTATAATATAATTGCGATCTGTTAATTTAATTATCATTAACTATTATTATTTATTTATCGGGATATCTATTGGATTGGTTTTCGGTTGTTGTTTTGACATGTGTTTTTCAGTTTAAACGAGTTCAGTCGATTCAGTGGCCCGTTCAGTTGATTGTATAATTTTCTTGACGTGTAGGTTGCACGTGGACACTGACATTCACCACGTCGCACCACGGATTCAGTCTCAACTCGCTGTACCGTAAGATGGCCGAGCTGGACAATCCCGTCCTCCTGCTCATCAAGGACACTCAAGAGAACGTAAACCGCCTGTGACAGTTGACTCATCCGCTTAACTTATAATGACGATACGAATATGAATTGAACGAAAATGAATTATCGTCAGTAGTTGGTCAGTAGTTCGTCAGTAGTTAGGAAATATATAGATTGAAATTACGTAATAGTGATGTATGCAGAAGGTGTGTGTTTTGTTGATAGTCTGGTGACC